>JAWWLR010000148.1:15185216-15199692 GCA_035041075.1 Acraspis erinacei | reverse complement strand
CTACTAGGGGCCATTCGTAAAATCCGTGATCCATTTTTGACGCACTTCCCCCCCCCCCACCCCGTGGGATAGTTTTCCCATTGGTCTTAAAATGGAGAATGTTAATTTTAAACCAAACAGATAAATCTTTAACAAAAAAAGTAATTGTTGACAAGTAGTTCAACTTACAAGCAGCCAGTTGAATTAAAAAAAAAAGATTAATTAAAAAAAATAGTTGAAATATCAACAAAATAATAAAATTTCCAACCAAACCAGATGAATCCTGAACCAAAAATATAATAATAGTAGACTTTTCAATTACAACGAATTAACTTTCAACCAAAAATGATGACTTTTCTAGCAAAACAATAAGTTTTCAATCGAAAAAGATGAATTTTCTATCCAAAAAGACCAATTAGCAACAAAATAATAGAATTTTCAACAGAATAGTAAAATTTTTAACTAAAAAAGTTGAATTTTTAACTAGAAGTTAGCATTTAAAATCAAGATTGTTCAAGAGACAAAAACCAATATTCAACGTTTTTACTTTTAAAGCTTTGAACTATCAATTTCTTTCTTCTATTTGTAATCTTTAATAATATCAATAATAATTTCATCCCTATAAATATAAAAGCAAATGCAGATTATTATTTTAGTCCACTAACGATTTTTTTCTTTTAAGCTTGCAGCTTTGGACTAATGAAATAATTTTTTTAAATCCTGAATAAACAACCTGAATAAAAAGAGTGTTCTAAAATTATAATTTTAGATTATTAGTGAGAGATTTATGTCAATAATTATATTTAATTTGTTTAGCCTGGAAGGTCTGGAATTATGAAATCATTTTTCTAGACTGCCATATTTATGAGTAGGTATCAATTAATGCAAAGCGAGAAATACCAAAGTTATTAGGAATTCAATTATGTTCCCATTTTGTCGTTAAAAAAATTGTTTATTTTATTTTATAATATACAAAAACAACCTTACAAGTTTTTTTAACAAACATATTTACTTTCTTAAATAAATATCTCGAATTTCGAGAAGTTCTGAGTCAACAGAAACGGGTTTGTAAAAGACATAGTTTAACTGTTATGGAGTGACACCGTTCAATTGAGGTCTTCAAAAGAAATATTGACTTTTCAACAATATCTGATCGTTTTGAAGGAAACTTTTTACATTTTTGCAAAATATGATAGGATAATGTTTTGTTTTTAAGTTAAATGTTGATCTTTAGTTTATATTTGAAATTCATTTCAAGGCCCAATCATTCTGTTTCAAACCAAACCCATTTTTGGATCAATAGAAAATTGAAAAAATTGAGAGAAGTATTCAAAGCGGACTTAGGATCCAATCCTAAATTTCAATTTGGGTAAAAAAGAAAGTATCATATATAGAAGAAAATAATGGGTGTTTTTTTTTATTGTTGGCTTGTTTGGTGGTCTAGTAATAAATTAAAATAGCCATAAAATAGAGGTTGTTTAGACATCATTATAAGTCTTGAAACCTGTGAAAAATTCAAGGTATGGGGAATCTCCTAATACGGTAACGAAAACTGCCTTTTATCCAGCGAGCTCACCGTTTACACCCACATGAGGCCGTCGTAAAGAACAGAAACTGTACTAGCAAGGACCCTGAAGAAATTATTTATTGACTAACACCGAGAGCGTGGGCAGGCTCATTCATAGATATAACACTCACCTACGTATCTCATAAAGATATGAAATTATCATTTTTTCAGTGAGAGCATGAAATCACGATGGCACCACACTTTTCTAATTGAAAAGATATAGCCATCAACACTGAGCCACGTGCCAGCGATCATCTCATAAAACCTTTTACAATTCGAAACTGGTAAATTCTAGATTTTTGCAGATTTTGAAAATATGTAACTGGAAATTCAAAATCTTTATTCTTCCTGGTTGGGATACTTTCAAATAAAAAAAAAAGATATTAATTTTTTTTACTTTTTAGGTCAGAAAAATCTAAATTTGACAGATTATAAGAATAGATAACTATATCATAATAGATAACTATTCCAATAATAGGAATAGACTACGAAGAAGATTAATTTTCTAACAAAGAAAATAAGAATTTTGAACGAAATAAATGAATTTTCAATTTAAAAAAATCAAATTTCGACCGTAAAATTAATTTTGAACAAAGTAATGCCACTTTCAACCAGGTAGTAAAATTTTCAAAAATTAAAGATGAATTCTCAGCATTAAAACGTAATAGTTGACACTACAACCAAAAAATATTTGAGTTTTAAATTTAAAAAAAAGTTGAAATCAACCAAAAAATACGAATCTACAACCAAACAGTTGAATTTACAAACAAATAGTTAACTTTTAAGCAAGAGATAAATTTTGAAAAGAAGATTTAAAGTTCTAAACAAAAAAGATTTTTTCGTTTTTAAAACATGACGAATTTTTCCACAAAACAGTTGATTTTTCAACCCGAAGATTTTTCAACTAAGAAGATTAACTTTCTACCAAAAAGAAGTATTTGCAACAACAAAAAAAGAAAAAGAATTTTCAACCAATAAATATGAATCATCATAGAGAAATGAAATAATTGACAGCTCAACCAAAAAATATTTTAGTTTTAAACCAAAAACAGTTGAATTCATCCGAAAAAGACCGAAAAAAAGTGTCAACCAAATTATGGAATTTTGTAGACAAAAAGACGAATTTTCCAAATAAAAAATGAATTTTCATTAATGGACTTTCAACCAATAAATATATATTCTCCTCAACAAATTTTCAATTTTTTCCAGGGTTTTTCAAAGTCAATTTTATTTCAATACGAGACATCACACAGACTTATGAGTGAAGAAAAAAACAATCTTCCCTTATTATAATATTAAACTAACCAAAATAAACTCTCATTAGAATTATTTTAAAAACTAAACAATTATCTTCTGAAATCCATTGTTTTCAAACTGGGGTTTAATTTCCAATTTTTACAATCCATTTCAATTCAAATTCAAATTTGGTTTTTCAAAAGATAATCTTTCCAATTGCGTGACTTAAAAATGATATTGAAACCCTCAACAAGAATTGACTTTGTTTCAAAGTAAATATTTCAATTCTAAAGTTTGCTTTCCTATTAAGACTCCTCTAATCGAACAAATCAATCTGACAACAACGTGAGCTTGGGGGAGCGGAAAATCTTTCGCTCCATTTTTGTTAAGGCTGCGGTTTATTCATTATGCAATGAATGCGTACACAGGATAATAAATTTTCTAACGGCACTCTAATGACTTCATGCAGACAGGGCACCACCTATGAGTGCCACTTATAAAATTATGTCATATTTCACGTTTACGCGTGCCGTTGATATTTCAGGCCTAAGAACGAATAGCAATTTACTCGAATGTATAGAACATGAACTCTTTTATTTTTGAACTTTCAGGTTTGATTTAAATTCTCGACTGTACTTTTTTTCTGCAGTCTTAAGATTTTTTAAAGGTTAATGATATCCACTGAACAAGTTTGGGACTTTAATAAAATATTGATCGAAAAGGACAAATTTATAGTGCTTTGAGTTTTTTTAAATATCATATCAGTTTATATACCTGGCTGCAATCCGATAAAAATTTTACTCAAACTGATTTTTCTTTCAGAAATAAAGAGACGAAATTAAAAAGGTTTTAACTGTTGAATTTTAATGGTTATTTTGAGTATTTTTAGAATTTCCTGATTCTTCGCTGATCAATTTTTTATTTTTGCCAACCAGGAATATTTAGGTTTATTTCAACCAAAAAAGATGAATTTTCTAACAAAAGAGATCAATTTTCAACCGAAAAAGACGAACTTTCAATAAAAGAGTTGAATTTGAAAATATTTCAGTGAAGAAATAAAAAAATGCAACCAAATTGTTGAATTTTCAAAGTAAAACCATGAATTTTCAACAAAATGTTGCACCCAAAAATATTGCTTTTCAACCAAATACTTTAATTTTTATTAAAAAATTAGTTTTCAAATAAAACAAAAACGAGTTTTCAACAAGAGTTACATTTTTAACCAAAGTAATGAATCTTCACCCAAAAAATGAATTTATAAAAAAGTAGTTCAACTTTCAACTAGGCTGTGGTATTTTCAACCAAGAAATAATTTTTATATTATACGTAATTTATATATTGATTTTAAATCAAAATGAGTTGATTTTACGTAAAAAATTTAACAAAATATTTCAAGGCTCAAGAAGGATTAAAGGATTGCTTTTTAACAAAATAGAGATAAATTCTCGAATAAAAAATACTTTACTAAAAAAAGATTAATTTCAAATCGAAAAGGAATTTTCAAGAAAATGATTCAATTTTCAACCAACTACTAGAATTTTTAACAAAAAGAAGCAAGTTCTCCGCGAAGAATATAATAGATTAATAGTAGACTTTTCAATAAAAAGATATTATTTTTCTAAGAAAAGAGAAAAGAAATTTTCAATCGAAAAGGACGTTCGTATTTTAGCGAAAAGCCAGAAAAAGACTAAATTTCTTGAAAACCGGGGGAAAAAGAGAAGGAATTCTTTAAAAAAGGGGAAAAAAGAGAGAATAGGGGAAAAGAGTATAAAGGATCACAATATGAAGTCTGTCTATGGCCACTTTGAGAGTTCTATATTAAAAAATCGAACTCAAGGCATTGAATATTAAGCGATTTGAAGTGCTTAAAACTGTAAAATTTCAAATTGAAATCATAGCAAGTTAAAACAATTTCGAGTCGAATAAAATGTATTTCAAAAATACATGTTTTACTTCTTTTTCATTTAAAAAAGTGTTACTTCTTATATCTTGTTAATGTCGCATTAAAATCCCAAAGTTGATTTTGATGTCGAACATTATGAGAGGATGTAAAATGAGGAGATCGGAGTTAAAGATACATTTGCAGAAGGAGAAGAAGAAGACGCTAATAATTTTTGTCGCTGGACAACCAAGCGTGCAGGTTTCAGGTAGTACCTCCTGTAGTCCGTTCTAGTTTTCTTTGAGAATTCATCGTGCATTCCGGGCCCAAAGGTAGCCACGAACCAAACGAGTGTAGCCGACTTAATCCGCAATCTCTTAGTGGGAGGAGGGTCCATGGGGAAAAAGGGAAAAGTTGACAACCGCTGGTTTGGAATTCGACTTTTTTATTTTTATGAGTGACAGAGAGGGAAGGAAGATCAGAATCCAGCCTCCTTACTTACTTCTTCAATCTTCTCACCTGTTACTCTTGTCATCGGTCTTTTGCCAATCTCACAAATGCAATAATCCCCCAGGCGCTTATTAAACTTTAGAATAGAATATTTATGGCACTTTTTCAAACGCTTCCTTAAGCCTCCTCTCGATAACATCAGTCACTGTCCTGCTATGCCTCAAAGTCCAAAAACAACTCTACTTTTTTAATTTCCAGTCTTTAATTTTAATTACCAACAATTTCAATTTTTGTATCGTCTCGGCATTTTCAGACAGGGGAAGTAATAGTTGATATTTCAAATAAAAAAGATTTTTATTTAAAACAAAAAAGTTATTATTTAACCAAGCAAGATTTTAATTTCAAATAGAAAAAAAGATTATTCTCAATCAAGCACTTGCAGTTTTTACCGAAATATAAGAAAATATATGAATGTTCAAATCAAAAAGACGATTTTTTCAAAATATAGTGTAATTTTCAACAAAAAGTACATTTTGAACCAACAAAGACGAATTTTCTATCCAAAAAAAGATTAATTTTCTATCCAAAAAAAGATTAATTTTCTATCCAAAAAGATGAATTTTCAGCCCGTAAATATGAATTATCAACAAAAAATTTATTTTTCAGACAAATAGTTGAATTTGTTATCAAACTGTTAACTTTTCAATCCAAGAGTTCGAATTTTTCGGGGAATTTTCTACAAAACAGTTTAAATGTCTACCTATAAATGTGGTTTTTCAACCAAAAAGTTGATATTCAACAATAACAAAATACACTAATCAAATAGTTCAAAGTTTAAGATAAAAAGACGAATATTGTATAAAACGGTTTAATTTTCGAGCCGAAAATATGGATTGTCAATGAAGAAAGTTAATTTTCTACCAAATAGTTGAATTTTCTACCAAACTGTTGATTTTCAATGCTAAAAAGACAAATTGCTCAGAAAATAGTTTAATTTTCCACCCAAAAATATGGATTTGTGACAAAAAAGGTAATTTTCTATCAAAATAGTTGAATTTTCAAAAGAATATTTAGAAAGAGTAAAAAAAATAGAGAAAAAGTCTGAAATAAAGATCTTTGAAAGATTTTCAGAAATAAAAAGTCTTTAAGGTTTAATAAGGAGGAGGTCAATAGCATGAAAGAGTCTCGAGAAGTAAATCTCACGGTTCAGTCTTAGCAAATTGAACGTGAAGAAGGTGAAGGGCGATCAGTGACGTGAATAAAAGGGATTAGTGACTAGAACATTATTTGTATAGTCCCCCTTTACAAATTACTAAAATTGGGGAAAACGAACGTCAACAGGTGAACCTCCGATTTTGCTTGCTTTGGTTCCGCTTGGTTTTGTTCTCAGGTGTGAAGGATCACCAAGTTTGCTACCTCACCTCCACTTCATTCTTTGCTCACCTGCCCACCTGCCATCGACGTCTACATCTAGCTTCAAACATCTAAATTCGAAATTCTAAGTTAATGGGCCTCTTCAAACATTTTTCGGATTTCCCTCTACCTAAAGTGAAAACTCAATTTTCAGAAAGCTTCATCAATTTTTCTCTCTAACTACCTCTAGAGATCACAGCGGCTTAGTAGTTAACTCTTAGGTAAAAAAGGGGATTTGTCCGAAAAAAGGGGATTTGTCCGAAAAAAGGGGATTTCATTACTGCTTAAAACGGTTTATCGTTTATCTTTTCTAGTCATTTCTTAGTTTAAACATTTCTTTTTTAGCCAGCTTTGATAAATCTGTTGAATACTTCAGCACTTTCCTATACTGATAAAAATACTTTACAAAAAGACTTTGATTCCTTATTTCCGTCAATTTTTTCCACTACAGAACCCTGTGTTGTTAAAGGTCAGTTTTCTAAGTAAGCTAGAAATAAATAATTTAAAAACACAAAAATAACTGAAAACCCTATTTTTCCTGTTTTCGATCCTCTGGACTTTTAACCTTGTTTCTAATATATTGTAGTGTAAAAAACACAGAAATTAAAAAAGGAACGTTCGCAAAAATAATATAAATAAAATTACAATTTGTTTAATAAACGCCATTTGTTAACAGGTAAAACCAAGCCACATAAAAATCCACTCCAGATCAATTCATAATTCATTTTTTGGGTATTAATTTTATTATTGGGCTGATATTTCAACAATTTGGTTTAAAAAGGTCACCCTTTTTGGTTTAACATTCAAATTAACTTTTTTGTTGAATATTGTTTTTTTTTAATTCGTCTCCTTTGGTAGAAATGTAATATTTTTGGTTAAAAAAGCAACTGTTTGGTTGAAAATTAGTCTTTTGTGGATGAATTTAACTATTTTGAATTTCTAATTAAAAGCACTTTGTTAAAAATACTTTGTTCGAATAATCATAGATAGTTTAAATGCCAGTTAGAAAATGTAATTCTTTTGTTGACAATGGCCTCCTAAAAAATTTGACTTTTTGTTTTGAACTATTCCGTTAAAAAAAAGCAACTATATATAGATATTGATTTAAGATTTCTAAACATGGCAAAAATGTATAACTGCAAATAAAAGAAGATTATAGTCATCTTAAAGTTTAATTTTAAACTTGTATCTTGGTCCAGAAATATATTTTAAATTAGAAAGGTTCTCAATTTGAATTTCAGATCTTAATCTAAATTATTTCCGAATCCTATAACCCTTCCTAATTTGAATTCTAAGGTCATAATACTATAAACTGGATTTTAAAGAATTTTTAAGTATGTCTTTTTATTTAGAAGTTTAGACACAGATTTTAGAAGACAGTTGAATTCTCAAGAAAAATATGTTGCATTTTTAACCAAAAAAGATGAATTTTGAACAGAAAATGTAATATTTGATATTTTAACGAAAAAAGATTAAACTTCTACCTGAAAAAAAACTAATTTTCCATAAAGAACCTAAATTTACAAAAAAATAGTTCAATTTCCAATTAAAAATAAACAATTATCAACAAAAATAGGAAGTTAAATTTTCGGTAAAAAAATATTCAACCAAAAAGAAAACCAATTTTCAAGAAAGTAATTAATTTTTAACCAAAAAGATGAACTTTCAACTAAAATGATGAATTTTTCAATCAGAAACACGATTTTCCAATAAATAAATATTTTGCAGTCGAGAAATAAAAAAGTTTATTTAAACTGTTGAACTTTCCAGCCAAAAGACGAACTTTCTGTAAAAAATTAATATTTTTAACAAAGAGTTCATTTTAAACAAAAAAATTGCTACAAAAAAAGAATTCCTAAAAAAATGGAAGTTATATTTTCAGTTGAAAATTTGACTTAAGAAAAATCAACTAATATTCAACAAAATAGTTAAATTTTCAACTAAAGTAATAAACCTGCAACTAAAAAAGTAAATTTTTTAATAAAGCGGTTGAACCCATCAGTTTAATTTTCAAAAAAAAAAAAAAAAAAAAATTGTTGAACTTTCCAGTAAAAAAAAGATTTTCTGTAAAGCAGTTGAATTTTCAACCCGAAAATATCAATTAAAAAAACGTCATTTTCAACTAAACAAATTACAAAACAAGAAAAGTAGCTCTACCAAAAAATACGAATTTTGAACTAAAAAAGATCAAAATTTCAACCAAGAAGGGAAGTTACATATCCAGTTTAAAAAATTTAATTAAAAAAAAGAGAATTTTCAAAGAAATAGTTCATTTTTCAACTAAAATAATAAACCATTAGCCGAAAAAGTAATTTTTTTAACAAAGTGTGACCAACAACCAACCAAGTACCTAATTCAATTCTCAATCAAAAAATGTGGAGCATTAAGGAATAATTTAACAGTAGATATTTCAATTAAAAAATATGTATGTGAATTTGAAATGAAAATCAGTTAAATTCAACAAAAAAAGGTACGGCAAAAAAATGACTAACAATTATATTATATCACGATAGAAGAAAACATTAATTTTCAAAATTCCCTTATTTTCCCTGACATTTATATTCAAAAACCAGAATCAATTAAAAAATTTCAAACTGATTATCCATGAAAATGATTAAATGTCACTCTTACAGAAATCCCCTGATTTGTGAAAGATTTTTTTCAAAAAATTCCTGACTTTTTCCTGATTCCAAAATCTTCCCTGGCCTACGGCCACCCAACATCCTGTGATTAATCTGAAATAAATTGGGGACTTTTAATGAAAGAGCCTGGCATGTGCGGAAAACAATTGAGATGATTATCCTTTAGAATACAGTAAAGTAGAAAGCGTGTGGAAGCTACGCAAAACCTATTCTTTGACTGATGTTGGAGCGTGTCCTATCTTTATTTCGACGCCTCTGCATCACCAAACCCTTTTTATTTCCTCGAATTACCTATTCTATCCTATCACCTCCCCTCCCACGGTAAAACGAAGACCACTTTCATCTCTTCTGCTAATCTCTTTGTTCGTGTCTCGTTTCTAGCTTACTCAACCATTTGTTTCATATAATGGATGCGATTTGTGGCCAGATTTCTCGAGTACGAAGGTATAGCTTCCCATGTTTATCAGAGCGTTTAGTACCTACAAAAAGGTACATTAATTCAGTGTTAATTGGACGAATTAAACCATCAAGTAGAGATGTAATGAAAGTTAAGTCGCCCTAACAAAATGCGAGGCAAAGAATTATTTTATGCACGTAAAAACTATTAAAAGAGATAACTAAATGCGAGGCAAAGAATTATTTTATGCAATTAGAAACTATTAAAAGAGATGATGTCAGTTTTTTCCATCAGTGGAAAGCTAATCACTATATTCTTTTTTATCGCTTTAGTTATGGAGAATTAATAGAAGCTTAATTATTTATTCTAATTTATCAGAATAAGTGCGTTATTCAATTTCCAGATTGATATTAATTTTATATTTCTATTTCATTGTCGCAATTTCAGGTCTCGGACTCATTTGAGAAATTCACAATAGTCTCAATAGGAGCATAAATATAGAAAAATAGTAGGAAAATAGTGTCATCTAATATTTTATATATTGCATCTTGGGATTAACTATTTTTAAAATTTGGTATCCAATACCAGATTTCTGGAAAAGTCGTCAAGCTTTTGTAAATTTTGTTGAGTTCTTTGGAATCTTTTAAAATACCATAAACTCTTTAAAATCTTTTGAAACCGCAAAAATTGAATAAAAGTCTGTAAAAATCTTGCAATGTGTAATACTTTAGAAAAATTCCTCTAAAAATAATGTAATCTTTAAAACCATCTGAAATCCTGTGTTCCCTCTGAAGTTTGATATTTTTAAATATAATCGTATGGAATATTTTAATTTCTTTTAAAATCCCATGAACCCGTCAAATATTGGAAAACTCCTTGAAATCTTTTACATCTTACTAAATCATTTGAAATTCCTTGGAAATTTGAAAATTCCTTTAAATTTGCTATAATCTTAAGAAATTCTTGAAAATTTCATTAAACTCTTCGGCACTCTTATGATAAACTATAATCTTTAAAATGTAGTAAATCCTCTGAATCCTGCATAGTTCCTAAAAAATTCTTAAAAATCCTGTACAAAAACTTGAAATCTTAAATATCTCTAAAAAATTTTGAGATCATATGAAATCCTTAGAAATCCCTTAAAGTGAGTTAAAATTTTATTCCATTGCCTTTACTCCCTAAAGTTCTCTAAAAATTCTCTTAAATTCCATAAAAAATGAATAATATGTCAACGTTAATATGTGAAAAAATACTAGCATTAGTGTAGCGAGTTCGAGTCCTGCAATTTGAAAATTTAAGATTTTCTGTACAATTTTTCAATAGTATCTCTTCCAAATGTTGAGTTTCAAACATAATTTTTATACTTTTGCAATCTAAATTGTTTAGATAAATGTAAAGTGATTATTTTAACTCGGAGATCCCATTATTGATATTTGATAAGATAGGAGATTGGCGGCTGTAGATTAATAAAAACCCAGAATCATGTGGATGGTTTACAAAAAAAGACTGGTTTTTTAATTGCCGATCGGAATGAGAAATCGATTACGCGATCCTGAAATTGAGAATTGGACGGTTTGCTGGAGCAATTCTCGCGAAAGGTACTTTTCGTATTCCCAGGCCTGGTTGTTCACTTTTTATTGCTTGCAAGGGCCAGAAACCCCAGCGTCACTTTTTCCCGTATCTCGAATCCACATACTACGCGCTATTTACTTTTCGCGCTGATACACGATAATGTAGAATCGAGTGTGTGTTTGGATTTCATATTTAAAATGTCTTAATTTAACCTTCCAAGCTTATCCCTGATACATTTCCATTCGCGGAATTTTTTAACACCCATTGGCAACTTTTAAAACAAAACATAAAATAATCCCAAGTTTTTGTGGATTGAGTATATTGACTTTATATAACAATATTGACGGATTTAAGACCCTCAAATAATAGAATATTTTTGTAAAGAGGTAAAACTAACAGTAGTAAATAAGAGGCTAATTTTGAGCGGCCAAAGTAAATAGGATTAGTGTTTGATCTGAAATAATTTGGCAAACGAAAACGAAACGCAGAGTGGATGAATGCAGCATGATTTTTCAAAATCAAACCGTAGGGTTGGATAATCCTGAACATTAAAAAAAAAGTCTTTCAATTTTAACTCCAATCAGTTATCTTACATCTATATAGGAGTATAAAGTTAAATCTGTTTGCCTTCTTTTTTTTGCTTTGCAGCGACTAAATGAAATTAAATATTTAAAATGCAAGTTTCCTTTTTCCATAAAGATAAAGTGATGGTGTTTAAAGTTAGTTTAAGAATAGAAAGCAAAGAAGAATACGGCGTAGAAATCATCACCCACGTGTACTTAAAAGGAAGATACAAAATCACACGCCTATACAATTGAATAATCATTGTTCGAGAGACTGCCAAAAACAATGTGCTCACAGAGAAGAATTAATTTTCAAAAATTAGTTGTCAATATTATATTTTAATGGGTATCTTGCAGAAAAGAATTTCCGAGATAAAAGAATACATTAGGAACAACAAATTTGCATATTCTTTGTAGATGCAGAGCAATTTAGAATTTGGTCTCTTTGTTATGGAAATTTAAACTACTTGGATTGTGAAAATGCAAAAATATAATTACTCGTTTCCAATTTAAAAGTATTCAGATTTTGAATTTTAAATATCCAAGGCCAAGGCTTTAAACACTGAAACCCCTTCAAAGTATTAAACAAGAATAAAGAGTGAATCTTTTTTTACAAACATGTATAAATAATTGTATGTTCTATGTAATGATTAACTATTACGTACTAGTAAAAAATTTCAAAATCATAAGCGTTCCAATTGTATTCTATCAAAAATGTAAGGACTTTGAAATTGCATGATTTTGAATTCCTAGTTTTTCTGCCGGTCAATTTTAATAATCCTCGGTTAATTTTAAAGAGTTCAAAAGATTTTACCGATTTCAAACAATTTTTAAAGATTTCAAGACATTTTTAAACATTTAAAAAATTCCCCGTTCCAAGTCAAATTATAATTATTTACAGAAACACCCTGTTTTTTTAGAATTCCTAACGAAATTTCCTGTTCTAAAGTTATTCTTTACGGAAATTCGCAGTTATATCTCAGAATTATAATTCTTTGAAAAATTCTCTATTCAAAAGTCAAATTTATAATCCTTTGCGGAAATTCAGTGTCCCAATTGTAAAAATTATATTTCTTTTAGAAAATTCCATATGTCAAACCAAAATTAAATTAATTTACCAAATTTCCTATTCCAAGTAAAAAAATTTTTTTAATTCTTTACGAAAACTGCCTGCCCGAGAGTAAAGATTATAGTTCTTTACGAAATTTCCTGTTCTAAAATGAGCCTTAAGTGAAAATCATGTTAAATTATATCACAGAAATTGCCAATTATAACTCTTTTAAACAATTCTCTGTAGTAGTAAAAATTCAGAATAATTCTAAGATTATAATTTTTCACGAAAACTACCTGTTCAAAATCCTAAAGTTATGTTTGTCTACAAAATTTTCTATTATAATTTTGAAGTATAGTAACTCCTTTATCATAAAATTTGGAAGAGGAAATTTTTTAATTAGGGCATATTTTTATTTGAAAAAAAAAAAAAAAATTATAAAATTCAAACAAATTCGGATTGTTTCTGTAAATTCCGTTTTTATAAATAAGAATTAAATTTCTGTCTCTAACATTTTCCGTTCTATGTCAAAAATTACCTATTCGAAGATATAAATATAATTTATTACGAAATATTCTGTTCCAACGTCAAAACCACAATAATTATGACAAAATAGATACATTTTTAACCAAAGAATCGATTTTCAACTATAATGATGAATCTTTAATAAAGAAAAGTAAATTTTGAAACAAATAGTTTAATTTTCGACCATAAAGATAGATTTTCTACCAAAAAAGGCGGATTTAACAAAGTGGTTTTACTTTCAACTAAGGAAACAACTAACAAGACAAATTAAAAAAAATACTTGAAAATCCTAAGCATTTACATTTTTATATAAAAAAAAAACAGAAATTTCTACGACACAGATAAACTTTTAAACGAAAAACACGAATTTTCAAACAAAAAAAGTCTTGATTCAATTTAAAAAAAAAATGCATAAAAAATGTGGAATTTTCATGCCAAAAAGACGAATTTTCAAACCGAAAATATAAATTTTCAACAAAAAATCTAGTATTACACATTTTTATTTAAATAATTGACTACGAATCACCCGTTCTATGAGAAAATTTACTTGTTCCTAGACATAATTACAATTCATTACAAAATTCAAAATTATAATTCTTTACGGGAATTCCTTGTCATAATTGTCAAAATTACATTTCTTTCAAACAGTGGAATTTTCAAACCAGAAATACGAATTTTCAACCAAAATGACGGAATTTTTTTTTGCTTTTAACAAAATTATTGAATTCGGAATAAAAATAATTCAAGGTGAACATTTTTATTTAAATAATTGAATACTGTCTTTTTAAATATTAGCAAAAATCCACACATGTCAAGTTTTTAAAAATGAATCACAATAAAACTGCGCCCTCAGAAATTGTGAACAAAATTTAGGTTCGCACAATAAAAATCCCGAATTTTCGTTTGCAGACATGAAAAATTAGCACACAGCACCAAAAATTATGACATCTGGTCGGCATTGATCAAGTAAAAAATTAGCATTCTTATTTTAATTTATACATGTTTTCAATTTAAATTGCCACTACGTATTCAGCCTCTAAATCCAATTAAAAAATAAAATTAGAAATACAATATTTAGGTTACTTTAAAGTAAGTTTATGTGTATAAGTTTGTAAATAAAAAATTAATACAATAAGCTCGCTACACCGAGGACAGTTCTTCCATCAGCTACTTTTACTTCTCGTTCCAACAAAATATCTTTC
>JAWWLR010000148.1:15133048-15153741 GCA_035041075.1 Acraspis erinacei | reverse complement strand
ATTTCTCGTCAACTCTGGTGGGGACATCGTATTCCTGCTTACTTTATAACTGTTGATGATCCGTCCATTCCAACCGGCTCGGTAATTTATTTTTTCCTCATTTTAATTTACTAATTACAGGCCTATTTCGAAAATAATTACAATAAAGACACTATTTTATCACAGTTGTTCGCTAAGGCCACTATTTTAGCAGAATTTTAGCTAAACAGTTAAGTTTTCAACGAAAAAGATGAATTCTTAAAAAATTGCATATATTTTTCACAAAACAGTTGAACTTTCTACTTGAAAATAGTAATTTTCACCAAAAAATATTATATTTTCTATTTAAACCAAAGAGGATTTTAATTTTAAATAAAAAAAAACAGTTGGTTAGAACCAAAAAGGCGAATTTTTAACAAAATATTTGAATCCTCGACTAAAACAGAATAATTTTCAACTATATAGGTGCATTTTTAAGCAAAAAAATGTATACCAAACTAAGAGGATTAATTCTCGATAAAATTTAAACCAAAAAAAAGAGTTGAATATAACCAAAAAGACGTATTTTTAGCAAAATACTTGACGACTTGAACAAAATACATACATTTTTAACCAAATAGTTGAATTTGAAACCAGAAAGACGAAATTTCAACAAATTACGTAAATTTTTAAGTAATTATTTTGAACAGTTGACTTGCTGTTAGTCCAAATTTTATTTGACTTTTTTATAACATTTTTTAACTGAATAGTTGAATTTTTAAACTAAAAAATATCAATTTTTAACAAAAAAAACCGAAAAGACGATTTTTAGATTAAAAAAAGGTGAATTTTCAATCCACGAATATGAATTTTCAAGAAAGGTTCATGTATAACCAATGAGTTGAATCTTCTACAAAATAGTCAAATTATCAGTTTAAAAAAATTTTAACAAAAAAAAAGTTTTCGCAACTAAAATTATGAATCTTCAACTAAAAAAAATAACTCAAGAAATTATTACAACTTTCAAGCAAGGAGTTGGTTTTTCAATTTAAAAAGATGAACTTTCTACAAAAAATGTAATAGTTAATGATTTAACAAAAAAGTTCTGATTTGAATTAAAAAATTTGTTACATTTAACCAATAAAGACGAATTTTCAACAAAATATTTGAATCCTTAACTAAAATAGATGAATTTTGAATCAGTTGCATTTTTTAACAAAAAAATTCGTTTTGTATAAAAAAATGTAACAAAGCCCTTGAATTTTCAAATAAATAGTTAAATTTTCTATCATATTGTTGAATTTTAGAACCGAAAATACGAATTTTCTGCAAAAAACTTAATTTTCAACCAGAAAATATGAATTTTCAACGAAAAATTTTGTTTTCAACCGAAACTGAGTAAGTTTTAACCAGACTAACAAAATTGTTTAATTTTCAACAAAATAAATGTATTTCCCGTTTTCTCATTTTCCCACTTAATTGCGTATTGAAATATTAAAGCCCAATAAGAAAATCCAAATCTTGATTGAGATTTCATTCTTTTGGTTCAAGAGTCAAATATTAATTTTTTTTTAAGAATTCATGTTTCATTTTTTTCATCTTTCTTTATCATGAATTCTATTATTTGGTTCAAAATTGAATTATTTTGTTGAAAACTCAGCAATCTTGTTAAAAAGTTATACTTCATGATTAAACCTGTATCTGTTTTGTTGGTAATTCGCCTTTTTGGTTTAAAAATGTATATCTTTCCATATAAATCTAATCTTTATAGTTAAAAATGGAATTATCCGGTTAAAAATTAATATTTTCAGTGGAAAATCCACTTTTTGGAGGAAATTGAACTGTTTTGTAGAAAATTAAATCATTTGGTGGAAAATTGAACTATTTGGTTGAAAATTGATGTATTTTTTTTAAATTATCGTTTGGGTTTGCAACATGTATCTCTTTCTATAGAAATGTAATCTTTTTTCGTCAAAAAATGCAACTTTCTAGTTAAAAATTATAATTCTTTGGTTAAAAATTAAATTTTTTGTTGAACATTCACATTGTTCGGTTGAAAATTCAACTGTCTTGTAGAAAATTCGTATTTGCGTCTCGAAAATGAAACAAATTTGGTAAAAAATATAACTATTTGATTGAAAATTTACATATTTTGTTGAAAATTTGTCTTTTTGGTAGAAAATAACTTTTTCTAGTTAAAAATACAACTGTTTGTTTGAAAATTAGTCTGATTTAATTGAGAGTTCAAGTATTTACTTATAAATTCAACTTTGTTGATTAAATTGAACATTATTTCCCCTAATAAAAATTTAACATCACCATTTTTTGTTGAAAATTAATATTTTTTAGTTTAAAAATTCAGCCATTCAGTTGAAAATTCGTATTGTTTTGGTTATATGCCATTGTTTTTTACTTAAAATAAATATATTTTTCGTTTAAATGTCAACTATTGTATTTTTTGTTGAAAATTAGTATTTCTAGGTTAAAAGTGCAATGGTTTGAAGAGAATTCGGCTCTTTGGTTTGGAAACTTAACAGTCCTTTAGAAAACTAGCTTTCTTGTGATTAAAAATTAATTGTCTTAAATAAAAATTTAACTATTCAATTTTTAGTTTAAAATTCATGTATTTTCTTTAAAAAAATCGTTTTTTTTTTTGTAAAAAAATAATCTGTTTGACTTAATATATAAATATATGTATTTTGTTAAAAATGCAACTATATGGTTGAAAATTTATCTGTTTTAGTTAATGATTCAAGTATTTTTCGGTTATATTTAACTGTTTTTAATTTAAAATTAAAATCTTTAAGGTTTAAATATCAACTTTTACATTTTTTAGTGAAAATTAGTATTTTCAAGATGAAAATTGAACTGTTTTGTAGAGAATTCGTCGGGTTGGCTTAAAAAGTTAACAATTTAGTAGAAAATTCGACTGCTTAGTTGTAGATTTCTGTCATTTTTTTAGAATTCATATTTTTGTTTGAAAATGTAACTACTGGTTTAAAAATTTAGCGTTTTTTGCTATAAGCTTATATTTTTTGGCGCGAAAATTCAACGTTTTGGACGGCCCCTAATTAGCCCTGTTTCAATTAACAATAAAAAAAGCCTACGGTGCTTTTCTAGGTGACTGACAGTAAATACTGGGTGAGCGGCCGGTCCGAAAGCGAGGCTAAAGAAAAAGCAGCGAATAGATTCAATGTAATTGAGGACAAAATATCGTTGAAACAAGACCCAGATGTTTTGGACACTTGGTTTTCATCCGGACTCTTCCCATTTTCTGTTTTTGGCTGGCCTGACAAAGTAAGTCTAAAAAGTTCTGGATCACGAACTCAACAAATTATATATTATTTTGGACTGATTGTGAATGATTTTACAGACAGCGGAACTAGAAGCCTTTTACCCTGGAACTTTGTTGGAAACTGGACACGATATTTTGTTCTTCTGGGTGGCAAGAATGGTTTTCTTGGGTCAGAAACTATTGGGAAAGCTTCCCTTCAAGTAAGTAGTTAGGGACCGCCCATTAATTACGAAAAGAATTTTTTGCCAATTTTTTACATCTCCATGTTTCGCATATGTTAGTCATCTAGTAGAAAATATTCATCAAAAATTTGAGACTAAAGGACATTTTTTGTATTTAAAATAAGTTCTGCAGGGTGAACACTTTATTTTCAAAATTCTCAGATTTTTCTTTGAATAATTTTTTATTTTTCCTGGCCATTAGCATTCAACTACCAGAATTTTACTCTTTTACTTATTTATTTTAAACAAAAAAAAGTAATTTCCTACCATAAAAGATGATTCTTCAAAAAATACTTAATTTTTTAACAAAATAAGTATATTTTCGAAGAATAATTAAATTTTCAACCTAAAAAGATAAATTCTCAACAAAAAAGTGTAATAGTTGACATTGCAACAAAAAAAGTCATGGAAGAATAAAATAGTTTATCTAAATTGTTGGATCTTCTAGCCAAAAGACGAATTTTCTGTTTAAAAAAATTGAATTTTCAATCAGAAAATATGAATTTTGAGCGATAAAAAAATATTTTTCATCAAAATAGTTAAATTTTCACCAAAGAGATAGACCTCTATTAAAAAAATGCTGCTACAAAGTGGTTCATTTTTTATTCACGCAATTGAACTTTCGATTAAAAAAGATCAGTTTTCTAAAAAATAGTTAAACTTTCAGCCAAAGAGATTAATTTTTGTTCTTAAAATATGAATTTTCGGGAAAAAATGATTTCATCACAAAGGGGTTCAAACCAAATAGTTGAATCCTCAAGCAAAGAAGTTTAATTCTCAACCAAACAGTGCAGTTCCATCCAGAAAGATGAAATACCTACTAAAACAGATACCTTTTTTAATTGAAGACAAATTTAAAAAAAATGTATTTCAATTTTCATACAAAAAAGATTTTAGTCTGACTTTTCAACATTAAAATATGAGTTTTAAACTAGAAGTAAATTTCCTACGCAGATACTTGAATCTTAGAATCTTTTAAAATATCCTAAAACCTTAATGCAATTTTTTAAAGCTTTTGAAAATTCCTTGGGATCTTTTAAAATACTCTGAAATATTTTAAATCCCTTGAAATCTCTTGATGTATATGGAAATTCCTTCAAATCTTTTAAAATATTCTAAAACTCTTTGTAATTTCATTAAAATATTATAAAATCTCCTGAAAGTCAGTGAAATTGCGTAAAATCTGATTGATTTCCTTAAAACCACTTGAAATATTTGTACTGTTATTAAATCCTTTTAGATTCTGGAAAATTCGTTAAAACACCTTATTGAGAGACTTTGAAATTCTTTAAAACTAGTGAAATCCTCGGAAATCTTATAAAATTCTGTGTAATCGGTTAAAATTGCTTAAAAGTTTTGGCAATATTTTTAAATCCTCTGAAATCCCGTGAAATCTTTTCAAATATGTTACTTTAAATCGATAAACTTAAAAAATGTTGAATGCTTTGTGGATAGTAGTAATTTCAAAAACGGTAAAAACAGTGAAAATGTTTTAAATAACACCAATTCTCTTATGTTTTTATTTTCTGTAAAAAAGTGGAATTTTTTACCCAAAAATGTAAATTTTAAACAAAAAAGTTAATTATCAACCGAAAAAGATTAATTTTTAGGCAGAAAGTTGTATTTTTAACCAAAAAATATGAAATTTGTACAGAAAGAGAAACATTTATAAACTAAAAAAAAATAACGTTAAAATAAATTATTTTAATTATCAGTTAAAAAAATAAGTCAAAGCAACAATATTTCAATCAAATTGTTGAATTATCAAGCCAAAAATTGTAAAATGTATCTATCTGTAAAAACGTCATATTTTTTGGTTAATAATGCAACTTTATAGACAAAAAATAAACTTTTGGTTCAAAATTAACTCTTTGGTTTAAAATTCATATATTTTGGTTGAAAATTAAACAATTTACTGAAAAATTTAACTATTTGATTGAAAATTAATATATTTTGTTGAAAATTCTTCTTTTTTGCTAGAAAAGGAATTTTTTGTTGAAAATGCAAATATTTGGTTGAAAGTTTATCTGTTTTAGTTGAGGATTCACGTATTTTATTGAAAATTCATATTTGTTGGTTAATTCCAACATAATTTCAACATTTGAAATCCTTTGAAATACCTCAATTCTTGTGAATAAAATTGAATTCAAATTTTTAAAGCTCTTGAAAATTTCTTGGAATCTTTTAAAATACTCTGAAATCTTTTAAATCTTTTTAAATCTCTTGAAATATTTTTAAATATACCACAATTCTTTGAAATTCCATTCGAATATAATAAAATCCTTTGAAATCCAGTGAAATTAAATTAAATCTGATTATATACCTTGTAATCCCTTAAAATATATAAAATTTTGTGAGATTCTGGAAAATTAGTTAAAACACCTTTCTGAGAGATTTTAAAATCCTTTAAAATTAGTGAAATCCTCGGAAATCTTATCAAATTTAATTAATCAATATTTATTGTTATATTTATTATATATTTAATTAGTTGTAAATCGTCTGTAACCCCTTGGAATCTTTCAAAAAATTTTAAAATGGTAGGAAAATGGTAATTACCACCAATAATTCTATTATGTTTTTATTTATATCTATAGAGAAGTTTACTTACACGCAATGGTGAGAGATGCTCATGGAAGAAAGATGAGCAAATCATTAGGTAATGTTATCGATCCCATGGATGTAATTAACGGGATTTCTTTAGAGGTAATAAATTTAAAAAAATTAATATAACTATATTATATCAATATTCAAAGAGCTTGTCAAAACTTTTGCTCGCTTCGAAAACGTATTATTTTTTTCAATTTGAAATGCAAATTTGTTGTAACTTTTTTGCAGGATCTTCATAAACAGCTACAGGAATCTAATCTTGATCCTAAAGAATTAAAACAAGCAATTGAAGGACAAAAACGCGACTACCCTCAAGGAATTCCTGAGTGTGGAACAGATGCTTTGAGATTTGCTTTGTGCGCTTACACTTCCCAAGGTCGGGATATCAATCTCGATATCCTGCGTGTCCAGGGTTACCGCTTTTTCTGTAACAAACTCTGGAACGCAAGCAAATTCGCTCTGACTTATCTCGATGATGGATTTAATTTTGAAGACGACAAGAAAACGGTAAGGAAAATAAAATAACAGGGTCGCCACTAGATCGGGTAAAAAATAGATAATTTCAAATAAATAACAAACAATTTTATAGTTTACATTGAAAGTTTTCAATTGAAAGGCCCAAGTTCAGAATAATTCAGGTGTAAAAAGGCTTTCATTACAAAATTTATAATAATTCTGAGAATCTAAAAAAC
The DNA here is from genome assembly GCA_035041075.1 of Acraspis erinacei. Lineage (NCBI taxonomy): Eukaryota > Metazoa > Arthropoda > Insecta > Hymenoptera > Cynipidae > Acraspis > Acraspis erinacei. Next base: position 15,146,968 of record JAWWLR010000148.1, on the reverse strand, counting down.
CTTTTTTAGTTTCTAAGGTAGTTGTGCTCAATTCAAGTCTCTGAACAAAACAGTTTTCTATAGTTTTAAAAATTAAAATAACTCTACTGTTTCCAATTTATAAAAAAATTTTATAATCTTCAAATAAAAAAATGTAATTTTCTATTTTCAAAATTGGAAATAATATATTAGTAGAGAATACTTTCTCCAAAAAATTGAGCTATCATTTATTCAAATTTAAACATTTTTCAAATATTGGTAAGCGATAGTAACACAAAATTCCATTGCAAAAAACATTTTTTAAATCAATGATTTTTTAAGATTACAAATTTTATCATCAAAGATTGTATTTTTTATTGTAAATATTATCATCAGTAATATTATTTTAAAATTAATAAGTCATAGAACTATTTTTTTCAGACCTAATTTTTTATTTTTGAACTGTTTTAAATTTTTAACTTTTCAAAGCGAATTAAATTTAAATACCATACAATTTGGACAATTTTTCCAGTTTGTAGGCCTTCGATTAAAAATTTTCTAATGTTGAATTACTTACTTACTGAAAATTGGACCATTCCAATTCCCTTAATGTCAACGACATTTAATTTTAAATGATTTTAGATGCTTCTTATTTGTCGAATGTTTAAATTTCCAGGCTTCGAATATTGTAGCTCTTGAAATAAAACTTATGCGACATAAAAGAGTTTTAGTTTAAAAATATCAATATTAAAGTTTAAATATTAAGTTTTTCTTTTTGAAATATTTCATTACAAAAATTTTGTATTTGACATTGAGATTTGTTCCATTTACAGGCCTTAGACTCACCATTTTGCCATCATTTCCGAAAAAAATGACACTAAAGACACTATTTTCCCATAATTGCCCCATAATTGAATTTTTAACCAAAAGGGGTGAAATTTCTACTATATTTTTAAACCAAAAATAATAATTTTCAATAAAATAGTTGAATTTTACAACACAAAGGATGAATTTTCTACCAAAAAAGATGAATTCTCAACGAAATATATCATTTTTTCACCAAATAGTTGAACTTTGAACCAAAAAGAATATCTTTTTATAACAAAAATTCAACAAAACACATACATTTTTAACCAAATACTTGAATTTTCATCCAAGACGATTAATTTTCTACGAAAAAGACATGATGTGGCGTAACTTTGTGTCAAGCAGTTAAAATTTCTGAATTTCCATACAAAAATTGTTATTTTAAGCAGACGATTTTCTACAGAAGGAAAAGAGCTTTCTACAAAACATTCCAATTTTTAAATAAATAGTTAGATTTCAATAAAAAAATCATTCATCAACAAAAAAGGTGACATAATTTTCTTTTAAAAAATAAGAATTCTCAACAGAACACAAACATTTTTAACCAATTTTCAACAAAATACATTTATTTTCAACTAAATAGTCTGAACGATAGAATATCGATGATATTTTAAATTTTAATTGATTAATTTTTTTTCGTTTCTACAAATTGTTAACTAAATCATTGAATTTTTATACTGAAAATATCCGTTTTAACCAAAAACAGAGTGGTAATTTTTTATTTAAACGAATTTATTAGTAATAAATTAAATAAATGAATTTTGTACCAAGTAGTTAAATTTTCAATCCAAAAAAGTTAATTTCCAACCAATTACTTGCATTTTTTTAAATAGTTAAATTGGCAGTTAAAAAAAATATTTTTAAGAAAAAAATATTTTTTAACAAAATAATAAAATTTTCGATCAGAGTGATTAATTTTCAACTAAAATTATGAATCTATGAATGATGAATTTTCAACTAAATAGTTACAGTTTGAACCAAAAAAATTGATTTTCTGCCAAAAAAGAACTAGTTTTCAACAAAATATTAAAATTTCAACTAAATAGTTAAATTTTCACCAAATTGTTGACTTTTTTACCCGAAATTACGATTTTTCTACAAAACAGTTCAAATTTCATCAGAAAAGTTCAATTACAACCCAGACAGATTTATTTTTAATCAGACAGTTGGACTTATAACAAAAAAAGTGAAATTTTTACAGAAAGAGATGGATTTTAAAACTGTTTCAAATGTTTAACCAAATAGCTGAATTTTTAACAACAAACAAAAAAATGTTTTAATCTAGAGATCAATTATTAATAAAAAATGTAAGAGTATACGTTTAAATGGGAAAAGAATGAATTAAAAGAAAGATTAATTTCTAGCTTATATTTTTTCATTCCTAAAATTTGTTAACTAAATAGTTTAATTTTTAAACTATAAATGATCAGTTTTTAACCCAAAATGGTGTAGTTAAATTTTCATTTAAGAGAATTATATTTAATGAAAAAATTAATTTTCTACAAAACAGTTTAATTTTGTACCAAATAGTTGAATTTTCAAGCGAAGGAGACCAATTTTCTATAAAACAATGGAATTTTCAACCCAAAAACTTAAATTTGTATCAAAAAGGTTAATTTTTAACAAAAAGGTTGATTAACTTTTAAGAAAGTGGTGAATCTTTCAACGAAGTAGTAGAGTTTTCAAACTAAAAAGATGAGTTCAACGCAAAACGTGATAGTTCATAATTCAACAAAAACGATTTTAATCAAAAAAAGCGGTTGCATTTACTCTGCCAAAGCGAATTTTCAACAAATACTTGAATCCTAAACAAAACCAGATTATTTTTGGAACCAAACAGTTGCATTTAAACAAAAAATGAATTTCTACAAAAATTTAAAACACTAAATTAATATTAATTAATATTTATCCATGAACTTTCAATCGAATATAGTTCCATTTTTTATTGGGTTTTATTAATTCATTTCGCATTTAATTAAAAACGATTTTTATCTTTTTTAATTTAAAGAATAACGGTTAAAATATCTTAAATTAACACTATTTACAGTATTTTCGATCTCCGAAGTGAGTCCTTGGCCTGCAAATACAATAATAAAAATAACACACCAAATAAAAAATGTCAGTTCTAGAGTCTTTTTTTCAAATTTGAATAACCGGGAGAAAGTCGCGCGAACCCCGTCAAATAAGTAGATTTTTTTTCTCAAATTTAAGTGGCCACCCTGAAGAAGAAGCTTGACTGAAATTTGTTCATGTTGAGATTCTTTTTTTGTTGCTGTCGTGATAGAATTGCACGAATGGGAAAAATGAAGAGGTGGTGGGAGATAGCGATTGGTTTCTTTCGACGCTAAACGAAAGATGTATTCGAGATGCTTTAAATGAATATTTAGCGGATTATTCCTACGTGAATGGATTCACTCCGTCTCAAGCGGACGTTAAAATTCACAAAGCCTTGAGCAATATCAAAAGCGAGTTTAAGCGTCAACCACATCTGAGAAGATGGTTTAGTCATTTAAAGACGTTCAGTGATCAAGAAAGATCAGAATTTAGAGTGGATAATGCACAGATTTTGCCCCAGTTTGTGTGTGTTGCGGGTAAAAAAGACGGTGGTGGATTTCAGGTGGGCTTTTAGATAATTGAAAATGGTTTAATGGTTGCTGTGTTTTGAATTGGGAGTAGTGCTAACAAATTTGAAATTTAGCAAGAGATTTTATTTATGCAAACTAAAACTGATAATCAGTGTTGTAGTCGAGGTCTGGCGGGGACTGGCGCTGCCAGGTTCCTTTTTTTTTTGAAGGCCTGGTGGTCTCGAAAGTAACGTAACCGTTGGCCAAAGACGGATTATACGTTTGTCAATTCTTCTAAATAAAATTAATGTGGATAAAATTTTCAATTCAATATGAAACACTTTAAATTCCTAAGATTTCAAGTTAAAATATATTGTATTTTTAACAAAATAGTTGAATTTTCAACCAAAAAAGTTTTTCCAATCAAGAAGGATGACTTTTGTACTATAAGAGATTATTTATAAATTCAAAAGGCCGAATTTTTAATAGCACAAGAAAGATAAATTATCAACTAAATTGCTGAATTTTCAATATAAAAAAATTAATTTTATACTAAGCAGGTAAATTTAGAACCAAATATTTGCACATTCAAGCAAAAGGGACGAATTTTCAAGAAAAAGTAGATTTTTTTAACCAAATAGTTGAGTTTTATGTCAAATGGTAGAAATTTCGAACAAAGAAGATAAAACTGCAACCAAAAATGGAGTATTTGAATTTTCAGATAAAAAATTTATTTTTAGCAAAAAAAAAATAATTTTCGAACAAAAAAGTGTACATTTTTACACAAAGAGGTAAATCTTTAAAAAACATTTTTAACAAAGTAGTACAACTTTTCACCAAGTAATTGAATTTTCAGCAAGAAAGATAAATTTTTAACCAAATTACTTAATTTTCAAGCAAAAAGATGAATTTTCCACCAGAAATGAAGCATATAATATTCTTGATTAAGAATTCATACTTTTTGTTCTCACTTAATCTATTTTGTAGAAAATTTAATTATTTGTTTAAAAAATGCATGTACTTTGTTGATAATTTGCTTTTAGTAGGATCTCTTGGTTAAAAATGTATCGTTTATGTTGAAAATTCATCTATTCTATATTTGATAGGAAGAACTTCCAACCAATTGAATTTTCAGCATGAAGATACATTTTCAATCAAATGGTCGAATTATTAAGCAGAAAAGATTAAAATTTAATTGACTATTTGAAATTTCAAGACTAAAAAAGAGACATTTTTTAGAAGACAGTTGAATTTGTATCAAAAAAGTTCCTTTCAACCAGAAAAGATGAATTTTTAACAGCAAAGATCATTTTCAATCAAGAAAGATTAATTTTTAACAAAATATTTGAATTCTCAACCAAAAAGTCGAACTTTAAATAGACAAAACTAATATTCTACCCAAAAATATGAGTTTTCAACCAATTACATTGCATTTTTAACTTAAACAATATATAGGATAAAGTTTCAACAAAATTTGGAATAGTTTAATTGTCTGACAAAAAGTCTAATAGAAAAATATCTTTGAAAAAAGACAAATTTTCAACCAAATTGTTACACTTTCAACCAAAAAGAATTCGCAACCAAATTATTTAATAAAATTAGTTTAATTTTCTACCAAATTCTTGAATTTCCATGTCAAAAAGATGAATATTCTACAAAAGAGTAGAATTTGTAAAATAAAAGTTAATTTAAAAGCAAAAATAGTTGTTTTTTCAACTATAATATTCTGAGTCCTTGATACAAAATTTTTTTTCACACAGTAGTTCAACTTTAAGCCAAATAATCAACTTTTTTACCAAAACGGATAAATTTTTAACTAAGCATGCAACAGTTGATATTTCAAACAAATAATTGCATTTGTAACAAAAAAGATATATATTCTTAGTTACATTTTTAATGGAAAAAATACATTTTTAACCAAAAATGGAATATTTTGTCAGTTTAAACTAATTATTTTCAACCAAAACGATAAAAAAGATTACTCTTGATCAATGTAGTTGCATTTGCAACAAAATAATTAAACTTTCAACCGAATAATAGAATGTTTAACCAAACGAGATTAATTCCGAACCAAAAATATAATACTAGTCTTTTCAATAAAAAAAAGAACTTTTACCCAAAAATATATTTGGATTTTCTGATTGGGTTTAAGTTCTAAATGTTATGCTTTTTAGCAGCCTTAGTTGTTAGCCCCTACAACTGGTAACTTGGTTTATGGAAAGTCCCGCCAGGCCACATTTTCTTTTTAGGACTACACCACTGCTGATAATGAAATGATTAAATTACAAATTATATTGATAAGTGTTTCTAATTAAAATTAGTTTTTTTAGTTCCATTTTAATAAAGAAGAATAAGATTTTACTTTTGAATAAAGCGATATTGCAAAATTATTTTTTCCAAAAAGAAAAGCGATTGGGTTGATAATTTTGTAAAGAAAAAAATATTGCCAAATTTTTTCAATTTTATATTAAAATTCTAGAATTGATCAGATTTAGAAATTATATGTCTGTAGCAAATCTGGTTCTGAATTGAATAAGCTTTTAATTTTTCTTTATTTGAGAAAATATTATTCCCCTTTTTCAATGAAATTGGTAGTTAAATTGAAATTAAATTAAATGGAAAATTATTTAAAGTTGAATATGATTTGTAATTTATGTTTCGATTAGTTTTATAAAGCTATAGAATTAGCCTGATTCGTAATTAACAAGGTGTCTACCCGATTGATGATTTTAAATTCCCGGGTTTCTCCCGATCAATTGATCGGCCAGTTTAAAAGAGTTCAAAAGATCTAAATGATTAAATTTTTTTTAAGATTTCAAGAAATTTCTAACAGTTTTAAAAGATTTAAAAAATTTCTGATTGAGAACACGGAATGTCGGAAAAGAGTTTTAAAAATGATTTGGAACAAAGAAGGAAGGTAAACTAATTATAATTCTGAATTTTGCACAAATTCCTGTTTCAAATCAGTATTTCATTAATTTTCAAAAGTTCCTTGTTTTAACCTAGAATTATATTTATTTACAACATTTTTTAATTTATTCTAGAAACTTTCAAATTCCCATAAATGTTTATTTGCAAAAAAAAAAAAAAGAATGTTTAATTTCAAACAAATTGTCACTTAGAACAAGCAATTTTTAAAAATATGACGAATTCTGACTTGGAACAGGGATTATTTTTGTAAATTCTGTTTTTATTACTCAGAATTAAATTACTTTTCAAAAATTTCGCGTTCTGTGTACAAAATGATTCTCTCGAAGTAAAATAATATTTTTTTACGGAAATTCTCTGTTCGAGAGTCAAAATTATACCTCTTAATCGACATTCCGTGTGTCAAAGTATAAATTATAATTATGGAAAATCCTTGTCCACGTCACTATTAAATCTATTAAAAAAATTATCTGTTTTAAGTCAGAATTATATTTATTTAGAATATTTTCTATTTTAGTAATGAAATATAGTAAATTTATTTTCCTAAAATTTAGTAGCGGGGACAGTTTAAAATTCTGATAATTTTGATTTGCAAAAAAAGTGTACTTTTAAATTCAAGAAAATTCTGATTTAGAATAATGAATTTTCAAAATCTGACGAATTCTGACTTGGCACCTTTTCATAAATCAGATTAAAATTTTTTTCTCCAAAATTTCCTTTCCCATGTAAAAAATTATCTTTTCGAAAGTCTAAATTATAATTCTTTACTGAATTCACCTTTTCTCAAATTCAGAAGAGAGAAGTTTCAAATTCTGGCAAATTTTCATTTGCAAAAAAAGGAAATTTTCAATTTAAACAAATTCTTATGTAGAACAATGAATTTTTAGTATCTGACGTTTTGTGCCTTGGAACAGGGATTGGTTTTGCAAATCTCGTTTTTATTAATCAGAATTAAAATTATTTACAAAAATTTTCCGTTCCTTGTCAAAAATTACCTGTTTCAAGACATATTTATAATTCATTACGAAATTCCCTATTCCAAAGTCAAAATTATAATTCTTTACGGGAATTCCCTATCCCAATTCTCAAAATTATATATCTTTATTAAAATGTCCTTTTTCAATCTCAAAATTATAATTCTTTATTAAATTCCCTGCCCTAAAGTAAAAATTAAAATTATTCATTGAAATTTTCTGTCCCAAACTCAAAATTAGATTTTTTCTCTGATATTCCATAATGCAGCTTAGAATTATATTTTTTTCGAAAATTCCCTGTCGATGTCAGGACAATTGTATCTACTTGCATTTTTTAAATATATTTCTTATATTAATTCCCTATTCCGAATCAGAATTGTAGAAACCTCTTTAAATTTTGCTTGTTAGTACTTTTGAGAGAAAAATCCTGGCCACAGAATCAAATTCCAGATCAGGTAGACACCCGAAGTATAATTTAAATGTTTGAAGATTTTTATAGTCGCAACCATGATCATTGAATGGTAGAATCGTATAATAATATATTTTGGTGCATCATAATAATAATTTGCAAGAAAATATATGCAAATAATTGAATCTCTTATTTAATTTTGATAAACTATTGATTTTAGCTGACCGGTCACGAGTCAAATGTTGACTTATGGATGTTTTCGAGAGTGAGCAACGCTGTGAAAATCTGTGATGAAGGAATAGCTCAGTACGATTTCAATGCAGCAACTACTGCTTGCTATAATCTTTGGCTCTACGATCTATGTGACGTATATTTAGTGAGTATATGATGAACGATTTATATATTTTTTGAGCCATTTTAAATTACTGAAAGCTAATTTTGAAATAATTTCTATTCGATTTCTAGGAATGTATCAAACCGGTGTTTCAAAATGGTACCAAGGAGCAAAAATTGGCAGCGCAACGAGTTTTATTCAAGTCTTTGGATGTGGGTCTTCGACTTTTAAGTCCTTTTATGCCCTTTATTACCGAAGAACTATATCAGCGATTGCCTCGACAAAAGCTTGTGTTTCCCAGTATTTGTGTTAGTCCTTACCCAACTGTTTCCGAGGTAAGTTAAAAGTTTTTTTAATTTTTTTTTTCTATTTCAGGGTGGCCGTTTTAATCGGGGGAAAAAAATCCCGGTCATTCGCCAGTTTGCAAAATTTTGTCACGGTTGTTGAAATTTAAAAAATCGAACTCTTAACGCTGAAATTTTTTAATTTAAAGTAATCATAACTTAACTACAGATTAAAGAAGAGAAAGAAAGAATTTTAAATTCAGAACTTTTGTATTTAAACGCTCAATAATTTATACGTATAAAATCGAAGCTTTTAAAGATAAAAGTGAAAAATCCCGAAAAATAAAATTCCCGACGAAGAAAATATTCCAAATAGAAAATTGCCAAAATTATAAAATTGCTGGGATAAACAAAATCCAGAATCTGAAAATTTTCGAATAAGAAATTTTTCGACAGTTCATAATATTACTGAATTAAAAAATTTTCAAATAATAAACTTTGCGACAGAAAATTGCCGACTTATAAAATATCCGGTAAAGCAAAATAAAGAAAAAAACACTAGCATTGCGATATGTTTTCAATTGTTACTTTAAATTGAGACAATAATTGATCAAAAATACATTAAACATTTCTTAGAAATGTCTTCTATCGAAATATTTCCTTATTTTATTTTTAAGAAATAAATATTGATCATATATAATATTGATCAAAAAATATAATTTTAATTATTTGAATTCGGGAATTTTCTGGTTAAGCGAATTTTAAAATTTCGAAATTTTACTATTCTCAATATTTTTTTCGGAAATTTTAGTCTTGGAAATTTTTCAGAATCCTTAGAAAGCTTCAAAAATGTAAAATATCTGCATTTTGTTAAAAAAAACTTAAAATCTTTCCAATATTGGAATTTTTCAGATTTAAACAAATATATTGCATAACTAATACAATTATCTAAAAATCTTCTAGATTTTTTGTATAATTATGTAAATATTTTTAGATGTTTTGAAATTTATTTAGAATATTCTGTTAATATTAATTTTTCAAAATAGTAAACCATTATTAAGAAAAATTGTTTATTCTCTTAAAACCTTCCAGGATCATGAAACAGCTTTCAGATTTCTTATTCAAAATCTTCAAAAATATACATTTTGTTAAATAAATCTTTGAAATATGTTTAGGTTTTAAATTGTTTTTGAATCTTTTAAAAAATCCCAAATATATCTTAAACTTATTTAGCACGAATAATTTTTTTTTTAATTTAATGAAATACCAATACAATTTTTTCCATGTGTAATTTTATGCATTGTTATAGCTTACAATATTTAAACAAACTGGTGTTTTTCTAATTTATTAATTTATTATTATTTAATTTATTTATTATTACTCAAGTTACTTTTGAATTTTTCCAAGTTTTATATCATTTTTTAATCTTTTCAAAACTTTTAAATATCTCTTAATAATCTTGAAAAACTGAAAAATTTTGCTTTAAAATCTTTTATGTTCTTTTTCCGAATTTGAGGAAATCAATTTAAATGTTTGGAAATCTTTTTTAATTTTCCCTTACAATTTATTTGTCAACATACAAAATCATATAGGTTTTCCCATTTTCATTTTTTGAAATTTAAAATTATTTTTTAAGTACACGATTTTTCACCTAAAATAGTCCAATATTCGACCAAAAAAATGCATTTTTAACAAAGAAGTTATTTATTTATTTATTTTTAACGAAAATGTAATGGTCCATTTTTCAACTAAAAACATTTTCATTTGAAAAAAAATAGTTGAATTTGCACCAACCACAAAATTAACTAAAAAAAATACAGTTGAATTCAACCAGAAAAGACAAAGTTTCGACAAAATATTTGAATCCTCAACCAAACTTATTAATTTTTCCACCAAAGAATTGCATTTTTAACCAAAAAGGTGAAATTTTTACCAAGAAGAGAATTTTAAAACATCTTTGAAACTGAGTGGAATTATTCCTAAAATTTTAAAAAATCTTTTAAAATAAAAATTGCCCTAAATCTTCTCGATTTTTGTCGACATTTTAAGAAATCTTTAGAATTTGTCCTTAAAAATTAATTTTTCGAAATAGAAAATCATTTATAATTTAGTAGAAGTAGCATTCTAAGGAATGAGACAGCTTTCTGAGTGGCGGCTTGACCGGGAAACCAGGATATGGCCGGAAATTTACTTCTGACCGCAGTAAAATTCAAGTTTTAATTATTTTATTAATTTTTGGTCAAATTAGAAAAGTGATTTCTACTTTATCTACAGTCGCAGATTTTTTATATTATCTCAGTTGATTCTAATTAAATCATAATTTATTATTGCATTTTTTTATTCATTCATAAATTAAACTAGTTGTTTTAAAATTCATGTACTGTGTGAAAAATTGCCTGAAATCTTCTAGATTTCTTTCAACATTTTTAGAAATCTTTTACAATTATTAAAAGTCTACATTTTGTTTTAAAACATTCGAAATTTTTTCAAATTTTTAGTTACTGTTTAATCTATTGAAACTTCTAAAACTTCTAAATACCTTTTAACAAGATTCAAATTTTTTCAAATTCAAAAAAAAATCGTATACGGTTCTATACTTTCGTAATCTCTTTCAAAATAATAGTATTTTCCATAAATTTTAGAAAAAATTCTGCATAATTAAAACAAATGGTCATAAAATCTTTCGGATTTTTATTGTTGACAATTTGGAAAATCTTTTGATATGTCTTGAAATATCATCTTGCTATTAATTTTTCAAAATAAAAAATACTTTTAATTTTTCAAGAAATCTGTTTGAAAAAGATACATCCTATAAATCTGGAACACATCATTTTTCTATCGGGCTAAAATTAAAATGTACTGAAATATTAATCTCGAATTATTAGCGTAACACATATTTAAAATATTTTATTAATTAAAATTTTAGTGATCAAATTCATAATTTGAAAAATTAATTTTTTACTCGAAGACAAACAACAGTTAAATTAAAAATGTTTTATTCTGGAAAAAAGATAAAGAAAGTCTGAACAATTATTTCAAACAATTTGTTCTTAGCTTTTTTTAATATTACTTCTTAATTTTCTAAAAGCGAAATAAAATCTTCGATAATTAATTTGTACCACGCGTACCGAGGAAAGCCTAATCCTAAGTTAAGGATTGAAGAAAAATCGGACTTACATCAATTTTTGGTTTAACCATCAACTCTGAAAATTAAAGTATAACTTTTTTATAAGTCCATATGCTCGAAATTTACAGTAGAATTAGTTATTTTATCAACATTATTTAAATGTTATAATTTAAGTTATTGTTTATATTATTTTTCTAAATTTAAGCAAAATATTGTGGTTAGTTTAAAAGATAATTAGAACTTTCAGAATATTTTTAAGTTAATAATATTTTGAATCTCTTTAAAGCTTACAAAATTCCGAAATGTCTTTTAAAATGATTCTAATTTTTTCCTTAAACTTCGAAAAATCTTCAAAAATTAAAAAATTGCGCTAAAATCTTTAAGAGCTTTTTCGGAATTTTTAAAATCCTGAACAAAATCGCCCCTACATCCACTTCTCCGCCGTTCATTTCCTTGAATTGATTTATTTCTAATTTTCAAAGTTAAATAAATGAATAAAACTTTCTATTTCTTGGCTAATTTATTTATTACTTTTTCAAGTGTCCATGGAGAAACGAAGAAATCGAAAAGGATGTTGACTTCGCACAAAAAGTAGCTAAAAGTATTAGGTCCACACGTGCGACCTACCTTTTACCAAATAAAACTAAAACAGAAGCCTTCATCGTTTGCAATGATGAGACTTTAAAAACTAAAGTAGTCCAATACTCAACTATGATTGGAACTTTGGCGTTCTCCAATGTGCAAATAGGCGAAATTCCTCCAGGTTGTGCAATCTTAACTGTCTCCGACAAACTCCAGGTCCATCTTCTTCTGAAGGTAAATTCTAAATTTATTTCAAAACAGGTTTTAAAATTTCAAAGCATCAATCTGTAGGCGCCCTGAATTATTGATAGACGAGGGAGGGGGCTTAAAAATCGTTAATCGATGGCTCCACTGCTTTATACAAATCTAAGTCAATTTTTGAAAATTTTTCAGGAGAGCCGATTAAACTTTAAAGTATTTTTAAAATTAAAAAATACGCTGAAAAATAATAAAAACCGTATGTACAAATAGCTTAAGTTTTGATCTCTATACTGTTAATAAACATTTTCCAATAAATTGGTATAATTAGGCAATGAATTTTCCCTATGGTCAATCATTACTTGAACGGGAAATAATCGGGAATTTAATTAAAAACTGGGAAAAAATAAAGTTTTCATTATTTTAATAATTTTCGTCAATTTATAAAAGTGATTTCTTCTTTATCTGCAGTCGCAGATTTTTTAAGTTATCTCAGTTGACTCTAATTAAATAATTTTTTATTATTGAATTTTTATTTTATTTTTTTATTTATCTAGAAATAAAACTATTTGTTGGAACATTTATGTACTTTGTCAAAAATTCGCCATTTTATAGAAAATTAATCCTTATGATTGAGAATCATTTTACATAATTGAAAATTCATCAGTTTGTTTGCGAATTAGTTCTTTCAACTGAAAATTTGAATGTCCATTTTTGGTTGACAATTGATCTTTTCTTGTTCAAAACTAAACAATTTGGATGCAGATTTTTCTTTCTTAATTGAAAATTCAACTATTTCGTTGAAAATCCACAATTTTGCTTAAAACTCGATATTTTGTAAAAAATTATCTTTTTCTTTGCAAATCCTTTTGTTTTTTCATTGGATGAAAAGGATTTTTTTGCTGAAAATTGAACTATTTTGTTTCTTTTTTGGGTATAAATTATTTTGTTTTTTATACTGAATATGTAACTATTATTTCAGTTTAATATTCCATAATTTTTATATACAAGTTTATCTCCTTGTTTGAACATTCATTTTTTGATTAAAAATTTAATGCTTTAATTTTTGGTTGAAAATTATATTTTTTATTGGAAAGTCGTCTTTTTGGTCAAAATTTCAAATATTTCAGTTAAAGACTCATCATTTTAGTTGAAAATTCATCTTTCTGGTTTAAAATTCAACTATTACAGTGAAAGATTTACAATTTTCGTTGAAAGTATTGTTATAATACTTAAATATTTCTCCTTCGAAATACTGATTCTACTCTAAAAACTGCTTGAAATACCTTATTTATCTACAATTTGGAAGAGGGAATTTTCAAATTGTGTCAAGTTCTGACTTGGAACAAGGATTCTTTTAAATTCCTTTCTTCTAAATCTGAATGATAATTCTTTTTAAAATTTCCCGTTCCATTTAAAAAAATTCCCTGTTCCAAGTAAAATTATATTTCTTTACGGAAACTCTCTGTCATAAAATAAAAAAGATAACTATTTTCTAAAATTTTCTGTTCCAAGTCAGGTTAAATGAGAAATAAGCGAATAAAACGAGTAGAAAACACTTTTTTTTTAATTGAACAAAATTATTAAAATAATGAAAACTTGAATTTTTTGCTATTGAAAGTAAATTGCCGGTCAAGTCGCCACCCCGACTACAGCATTTCGCGGTCCGACAGCCATATTTGGAGAAAAACTAAA
>JAWWLR010000148.1:15102515-15114145 GCA_035041075.1 Acraspis erinacei | reverse complement strand
CCGAAATTCGGGATGACTAGCCCAAGATAGAAAAAATGCTATTTATCCCGAAATTCGGGACGACTAGACGCAGCCTTTTTTTATATGTTGTAGTTGAAAATTTAATTCTTTTGTTGTAAAGTGTTTTTTTTTGTTAGAAATTAATTTTTTTAACTAAACCATTTTTGGTTTCAAATTTAAATATCTTCTTGAAAATTCGTTTTTTCTTTGTTGGAAATTATTATTTTTTAGTTTCAAATTACTCCTTTTGGCAGAGAATTATTTATTCGAAAATTCATCTTTTTGGCTAAAATTTCATTTATTTGGTTAAAAATTTTAATATTTTATGCATACTTCGTCTTTTTGTTGTTGAAAATTAATTAAATGAAAATTATACTTTCCTCAGTTGAAAATGCAACTATTTGGTTAAAAATTCATCTATTTTGGTAGAAGATCCATTTTTTGGTCGAACATTTAACTATTTTATTGAAAAAATGTTTTTTTGTTGTTAAAAATTACTTTATTTTCAACCGAAAATTTAAGAATATACTAAAATTTTCAGTTAAAACATTCTTTTGTTTGGTTCAAAATTACTTTTTTAGTTGAAAATTAAGCAATTTCATTTTAGATTTAAAATGTTTTTATTTTTAGTTGCAAATTGAAGTATACAGTGAAACTCTTCGATAGGGCATCCTGCTATAGTTGTTCCGAGAATTTACGCCGCAACGCAGGTAGGTGTAACTTTTGGTAGAATATTACCTATTCTTCTCGTTGGAAAACTATTAAAAATTTACCAACTTTGTTGAAAATTCCTTTTTTTTGTTTGAAAATTAAATTAATTTATCTGAATATTTAACTTTTCGACTTATTTTTTCGTTGAAAATTTATCTTTTTTAGTTGCAACTCATTTTCATTGTTGAAGAAATGTCTTGTAGTTATTGAAAATTAATATTTTTTACTATAACATTTTTTGACTGAAAATTCGTTTTTAAGTTGGAAATAAATTTCCTTAAAGTTGAAAATACGTCATTTCTGTAGAAAATTATTTATTTGAAAATTCATCTTTTTGGTTAAAAATTTAAATATTTTGTTGAAACTTCGTTTTTTGACTGGAAATTATTTTACTACTGAAAATGTAACTATTCAATTTGTGGTTAAAAATTTATCATTCTTATCTGATAATTCACGTATTTTACTGCAAATTCGTCTTATTCGGTAGAATACTAATCTTTCTGATTTTACAATCATTGCTTTCGTTGAAAATTTAACTTTTTTCTGGAAAATTCGGTTTTTATTGGTTAAACATTAATTCTTCAACAGAATATTGAAACGTTCCATTTTTGGTTAAATATTGATCTTTTTTAGTTGAATAATCATTTATTTCCTTAAAAAATCAATTTTTTACAATACAATTCAAATACTGCATTTTGGTTTAAAAAAGAAATATATATTTTAGTTTAAAATACATTTCCGCAATGGAAAATGTAAGAATTTTGTAGAAAATTCATCTTTTTCTGTAGAAAATTGTTCTTCTTGAATGAAAAATTATCTATTTTGTATATCGTCAAAAATCCTTTTTTCCAAGTTATTGATAAAATAACAATAAAACAATAAAGTTTTGTCGCATACAACTGCAGACATCTTGCATTTCCCCCACCTAACCAGAAATACCTATTTGCGCGCCTATTTTAAATGATTTAATATTTATATCAACTTTTTATGATATATAATAATTCTGTAGTACAACAAATGGTTTAATTTATTTTAAATTTACATTTAGTGAAAAAAGGTATTCTTTCCTCTGAATTTAAATTCAATAATTTACTTGCAAAGAGTAATATCAAATAATTAATTTACCTTGCGCCCTAAAACCCTATTTTCTGATTCAAAAATTAATTTTGCCGGTTGAGGAGCCGAATCGGTAGGTAGCGCTAGCTGTTCTAGTCGAATTTCCGCGAAAATTTAATTTGGATAAATGAAATTTTTTGTATACAAATTATTAATAAAAGTTTAACGCTTATTCATAAAAGAAAGTAAATATGTAAGTCGTTCATTTTAGAAAAAAATAATATTTTAATTATTGGTCCGTTTTTCTTGAGTAGTTTTCAATTTATCAAATATAACATTATATTCTACTGAAAGAACGCTTTAAAGTACTTACACGTTTTCACAAAGTTCTTTATTTCTCACACCGAATAGTTGAATTTTTAACACAAAAAAATATAAATTTTTTACAAAAACTGAAATAGTTCAATTGTCAACGAAAAAGATTAATTATCAAAAAAGAAGACTGATTTTCAACAAGATACATGAATTTTCACCCTAATAGTTGAAGTTTCAACTAAAAAAGGGACATTTTCAATAAAAAAAATTAATTTTCAATCAGAAATGGAAGACTTATATTTTCAAATATCAAAATTGAATTTTCAACAAAATAGTTAAACTTTTAACGAAAGAAATGATTCCTTAACTTACAAAGATCAATTTTCAACAAAAAATGACAGTTGAGTTTTCCGTTAAAAAAATTTTCACAAAAAAAAACGAATTTTCAACCAAAGAAATGAATTCACAAAAAAAAACAATCTAAATCGAATATTTTATTACGAAAATGTGGAAAATTGGACTTCGTTAAATTATTTAAAACAATCAAATTATTCAACTTAAAAAAACTTCCAATTTGAAATTGCATAATATCAATTTCTATATTTATGATTGTTCAAATTTGAATATTTTATTTTTTAAACGCTTTAAATTAAAAATGGTTGCGCATTATATTCGTCATAAGAAAACTGCACGGCTGACCAATTTTAATTGCAGCCTTCAATATTGAAAAAAATGAATTTTCAAGGATTGGAAATTATACTCTTTAAGAATCAGAAAATTTAAACAAATTAAAAGCCTTAAAAGATGCATAATTTTAAGTAAAGTGTGTTGAATAATTAAAAATTTAAAGCGTTTATAATCAGAAAACTTTGATTTTCTTCCAAAAAGATCAAAATTGCATCAATCACAATTTTAAGGTAGTTGTGCCAAAAATCAGATCTCCGAAAAAAATGTTTTTTTGATGATTGTAAGAGTGAAAATAATATTATTGATATAATTTCAAATTAAAAAACAACATTATTTTAAATCAAAAATGTTTTAACTCAAGAGAAAAATTTATTTTAATAATGTTTTTTGCAACTTAATTTTTTCTTAACATCGTTTCTTACTATTTTGTAAAAAATGTTAAATTTCTAATGCGGTGGCTGATTTAAAAAAAAAATTATGTACAATTATGTTTCAAATTTTAAATGTTTCATTGGCACAAATTTGGCATGATTTATTAAAATTTCATCATTAAAAGAAATGTTTAAAAAGCGGCAGTAAGAAAAAATCCAATTACAAAAACTATTGTTAAAATAATCATTTTTCATCAGTTTTAAACTTTTTTCATACAAAATAATGTTTTTTTTCATAAAACTTTCTCTTCAGAGACCTAATTTTTGGCACGATAACTTCCTTAAAGATAAAAATTGTACAATTTCGAATTGAAAATTTTGGACAATGTTTAACTTTTTAAACATCCAATTTAAATTACTAAATTAAAAGTGATTAAATAATTAGTTAATTAATTTAACTTTAAAGACTTTGAATTTAAAATTGTATAATACTATACTTTTAAGTTTAAAATAGTTCAAAGAATACAATTAAAAATTTTAAGCGCTTCAAATTTAGATTGCTTACTTTTGATGGCATGCCATCAAAAATTTAAATGACCAAGACGACGGATTTGAAACCAGGAAAAATCGGAAATTTTTTCTGAAACCAGCCTGTAAAAATTATGCAAGCGTACTACAAATATCTTATCCCTAATACGATTCATTAGACAGGTATTTAATAAGTTTTCCAAAAGACTGGTAACAAAAGTTTCTAGCTTAATTTTGTATGAAGATTTCATCATTTACAGACGAGTCCCGTATAGGGGGTAATTTTTCACTCAGTTCTTGGCGGTACATAGTATAAAACTGCAAAAACTTTGCAAAAATTATTGGCAAAAACAGAAAACATCACGACAAACAAGGACTGGGAGAAAAAAAACGGCAAAAACGAAACTTTCGCAAAAGAAAACAAAAAATGAGTGATCGTGTTTACCTTAGCGGGTGACGAGCAGAGTTCAGTGTTCAATGTAGGTGATGGATGAGAATTAATGGATGGCTGATGGTTCATGGAATGAAATGTAGGATTAATCGGAATCAGTACTCGACTCGTATCGAAAGGATCTTGCAAACTACTTTTTACCAAAGAATCTGCCTCGAAAGGATCTTTACACAATAATTTATCACTAATTTTCCCTTCCTTTTCGCTTCCGCCGAAAACCTCTCCATTTATTTTGGATGTTAAAAGTTGCGTATCAGCGAAAGGATTGGAGGGATTGATATACTCATGATGAGTATCTATATTTTTTGGTGCAACAGGGGAAATATTAATGAGTGGTGATGTGTCCACTAATTGTGAATTTAAAAAATCTTTCCTTCTTTGCAGACTCGAGTTCGATTCCGAATTCTGAGGAAATTTATTGGAATACAAGTCGGAATCTTGATTCGATAAAAGTTCACAGGGTGGGTCAGGCATGGATTTTGGTTTTGGCGGAATGTCAGTTGAATTTTGGGACAGGGAATAGGGCAGAGGACCGTGCCGCAAGCGCCCACTCCATGCAGGTCTCAAGCTGTCTAAACTGCGAACTGGTTTCAACTGAAAGGTTACGCACGACATTCTCTCACTAGTTGGATAAAACTTGCCTTTTTAGCTTTAGGTTTATTCTTTACAAGATAAAAACAAGCTGAGTTTGTCGTTACAATTTAAATTACAAATCTACGAAATGAAACGGAAATTCAATTTAGTCACTGAAATAAAATAGAAAGAATCAACGCACACATATAATTAGTATTTATATTTTATAACAGGGTTGCTACAAAATACCACTTTCAAAATTCCCTGATCGTTCTAAATTTTTCTTTAAGGTATAAACACAACCTTACACCTAGAAGATCAATCAAGAAAAAAAGGTCATCCACAATGTAGAATTTTCAAGCCAAAAAGGCGAATTTTCCACAAAACAGTTGGGTTTTCTACCCGAAAATATGAATTAAAAAAAAAGTTAACTTAAAATAAAATTGTTGAATTTTTTAGCAAAAAAATATAATTTTCTACGATAAAGTTAAATTTTAAACGAAAAATGTCTATTTTTCCAAAAAAATAGTTACATTTTAAACTAAATAAATGAACTTTTAAGTAGAATTATGAACCTCTAATCACAAAGAATGAATTTGTTAAAAGGTGGTTTAATTTTCAACAAAAATGACCAATTTTCAACTATAAAATACTAATTTTGAGCAAAATACATGAATTTGACACTAAAAAAGCCAATGTTCAACCAAAAATAGAATTGTTGAATATTCAGTTTAAAAGATACATTTTTAACACACAAAAACCGATTTTTTTACAAAATAGTTTAGTTTTCAACACGAAAGAAAAGATTTTTATGTTGAAAAAGTTAAGTTCCAACAAAATTGTTGAATTTAAAAGCCAAACATTATTTACAATAAAGTTAAATGTCAAAAAAATGTTTCTTGAAGAAAATAAATGATTTTTCAACTAAAAAACGTAAATTATCAAGCAAAAATGGAATAGTTACATATACAGTTAATCAAACTAATTTTTAATAAGAAAATTATATTTCAAGAAAACAGTAAAATTTTTAATTAAAAAAATGAATTTTTAATTTTAAATGATAAATCTTCAACCAAACAAATTAATCTTTAACCTAATAGTGGAATTTTCAACCAAAATGATACATTTTCGACAACAAAAATGTCCACAACAAAAAAATTGAATTTTCAACTACAAAAATACGAATTTTTAAACAAAAATAGAATAGTTGAATTTTCAAAATAGATAGTTTTTCATCAAAACAAAATTAATTTCGACCCAAAATCTCATTAGTTTTAACTAATACTTTAACTATTAGTTTTAACTAATGAGATTACTTTTCTACCAGAAAGATTAATTTTCATCAAAAGACATGAATTTTCAACCAAATAGTTGAATCATTAATTTAAAACATAAATAAATTTTCAACTTAAAATAGAATAATGACATATTCTGTTAAAAAATTAAATTTTTAACCAAATAAAATACATTTTTAAACAAACAGAAGAATTGTTAACTAAGAAGATTAAATTTTGAGGAAAAAGACGAATTTGTAATCGTATAGTGAAATTTTTAAATAAAAAAGATATATTTTCAACAGAAAATGAAATAGTTACATTTTTTGCTTAAGAAATTAATTTTCAACCAAAAAGATCAATTTTCTACAAAAAAGATAAATGTGCAACAGAATAAATCAATTTACAACGAAATAGTTGAATTATTAAAAATCAAAGACGGATTTTCAACAAAAAATGGAATAATTTAATTTTCAAATAAAGAAATAATATTCAATTAGGTAGCTAAATTTTCAACTAAAAAAGATGAATTCTTAGCGAAAAATAAAATAGTTGATGTTTCTACCACAAAAGATTTTAATTTTAAACCAAAAACATTCGAATTCAAACAACAACAAAAACGAATTTGCTATAAAATATGTGAATTCTTAACCAGAAAGTTACATTCTTAACAAAAAAATGAAATTTATATCATAAGAGATGAATTTTCTAAAAAAAACACGACTTTAAAAAAACTGAGTTGAATTTTTAAACCATAACAATGAATTTTCAACATAAAAGTTGATTTTAAAAGATATTTAACAAAAGAAATAAGAATAACTGATTTTCTACGTATATTCGTTCCATAAGTTTAGAAAATCTGAGTAAGATTTTATGTTTTTTTCCCTGCCCAGTTTTAAGTTCCCTGAGTTTTCCTGACTTTTCAGCATTCCCTGACCTGTAGCAACCCTGAAAAATTTAATTTCTAATGTGTTAGTAAATTAATCACAGTCTCTAGAAAACTCAGCTTGTTTGAAAACATGATTCCTGAAAATACTTGACTTAATTATCGTTTTTAAGTAAATTTAGAATAAATCAGTCGAATCGTTTTCTCACTTGGCAACTTGTTAGCAAACTTTAATTTAATATCGACACTTCTTTCCGTTTCATGTCAAGTCAGAGCACAAATGAGATAAAATGTTTCTTTGAAAAAAGTCTCATGTATGCTAAGGGAGATTTTTTAAGGGAAGTAAATTAAAATTGATATTTAATTCAATGACGAAGGATTTCAGGATAGAATTGCAATTCTTATGAACTAGATCTCAAGGATCTATTAATTTATTTGTGTATTTTCAAAAGTATAATTTCGAAAAATGAAGAAAATGATTTAAAAAATATAGATTCTACGAGATTGTATAAATATCGAAATTATGAAAGCCACGAAAATTTGTTGATTTACAACTTTTACAATTTTTCAACATGTCGAATTCTCTCTTACAAATTAAAAATATTTCAAATTTAAATGTATAAAATAAAATTGAAAATGAAAACAAAAATAGGAAGGTTTCTTGTTAAAATATTTGTTATAAGAAAAATAAGACGAGTTATACATAAGATTCACAATTCCAGTATTGAATCTTCCATAAATTTTGACGAAAGGATAAAAAATAAGAATTTGCATTGAACAAAAACTAATTTATGAGATCTAGATACTCATGCACATTCGGAACTGTTTTCAACTATAAAAGGATGGCCACCATTTCTTAAATTTTTCTCTCCCGATTCTCTCGGTAAACATTCGTTATTTCTATCAGTTTATAACAAAAATATACTCTCTTTGCAAAACTCAGTTTTTTTCACATATATGATCAATATTCCGGAAATCGATCAATATCTTTTTAGGAGACAATATCAAAATTTTAAAAATTGATTAATTTAAGATTATAATTTTTGAAAATGGATCATTTAAAATAAGGAGGAATTATAATTGTATAATTTATAATTAAAAGCGTTCAAAATTAAATAACTAAAATTAAAAACTTTTGAAATTGAATCATTTTAAATTCAAAAAGCGATTAAAATTGGACAATTTAAAATTAAAAACTAAATTGAATCTTTCAAAGTCAAAGCTTCTGAAACATTAAAGCTCATTAGACAAATTGGTTTAAAGTTAAAAATTAAATTGAGGAATTCTAAGAAAGAAAAATTCAAAATAAATAGTAATTTTAAATAAGAAAGATTAAAAACGAAAATATTTATACTATGGAACGCTGAAACTTAAACGAATGCGAACTTCATTTAAAAATAAAAAAAATTTGGACATTAAAACTTTATAATACTCAAACCTTTCAAAATTGCAATTGTTTGAAGTAAATGTAAATCGCTTGAAAATTAATAATTTTTATATTACTAATTAGCTTTTCCAATTCAATTTTAATTGCCAATAAAAAACCTATAAAAGGATAAATTTAGCCTTCAACATGAAACTTCAGAACTCTAAAATTGTAACCATTTAAAATTACCGAAATTATTCAATTGATGTATCAATTTCAGATAATTTAATTTTGATTTTCTTTACTTTGACCTCAATTTTTAATTTCAAATCTTCCTATAGAGTAATTATTCATTCTTGACATTTTCTAATCAAATATTTTTCCATTTGACAAATTTAAGATATTACATTGAAAATTTTTAAAATACGAAAAGAGATTGCTAAAATATGATTCCAATTTTTGAAATTTTACAATTTTAAGCTTTTCAATTCTAAATTGCTTTATATTTACATATAAAATGATTAAATTCAGAACTGAATATTAAGGTTTTAATAGGAAATTTTGAAATATTTTAAAATTTAAAACCTAAAACAAATTATTCTAAAAATTAATTGTAGAAAAAACTTTAGTTTTAAGGCTTCAAAGATTAAACTAATTTAGAATTGCGCATTCAAAACTATAATTTTAAACTGAAACTGCAGAAATGTTCAAGACGATAAAAAAGACTAGGAAATGGGATTTCTGTAATAAAAATCACTGTTATTCAAAACTTAGAAAATGCGCGAATTATGAAATACGGGAAATCTCCCGGCGTCATATTTCCAGTTCTCCCGGGTAGGTGGCCACCCTGTATGTAAAAATGCAGTAAAAAATAGCATATTAACAAAACAAAAACAAAATGGTAACATATAACAAATTACTGAAAAAAATTTTCTATGATGATTAAAAGGGACTAAAGTATGAAAAACAGGGGGACATACAAAATACGAGCAAGTGTTGAACTGTTTAGTCACTAAAAACACAAAACTATTTCAAATACCTTTTTGAGTGACTTTTCATTTCGTGAAAGCTTCTAAATGACACAAGAAAAGCAGTAAAAAAATCACACTAATAATTAATTCTTAACTAAGAACTTCAAAGTGCCGCCTTTGGAGATAATTTTTTAAATATTTGCTTGCACAAACATATTTTTGAAATTCTAATCTAGTTAAGAATTGGAATGATGAAGATGATTGATTTCAGCTGTTATCCAATCACCGCTCACATAAAAAAGTTCGAAAGAAATACAAATTTTTTTTAATTCTAAAAAATAATAAAAGGAAATGCATGGGGCAATATGTTTTCAATGCCTCTAATCTACTATTTGTGATAACATTTTATCTGGGTACTTACAGTTCTGTCTACGGGAGGCGTATTTGGGAATATCACATTTCGAAGTTCATGCATTAGATCTATATTGAGTCGTTCTGGAGGTGAATCTTGGTCCTCTGGAGTACTCGGACTTAGAGGAGAGTACTGTTTTCTACTGGAAAATATAAAAATAAAATGTAAAAAAATTGTTCATAGAGACAGAATAACGGATTTTGAATTATATCAGACGCGGATCGTCAAATATTTCGAGATTCAATAATAATTTTAAAATACATTGTTAGATCTAATTAATCAATTTATGCAAATGCAGATAGTAATTGTAAATTTTGATAAGCTAACTTCAGACTGACACAGCAGCCATATCCCTCATAAAACTTATGATAACATAGAAAAAAATCGAATAAGTTTAAAAGAGATATTTGTCAGTTTTTAAAGGATACAAAAAATAATGATATTAAAAGAAAATGTAGATTTTTGAAGGTTTAGAACAAAAAACCTAACAGCGTTTTAAGAACTTTGAATGGTTTCAAGAGAATAAAAATGTTTGAAAATATTTATCGGAAAATTTTAAATACTATTTTATTTTACGCTTAATTTAAGAGAATATTTTTAAAAAATTTTAAACATTACAAAAGATTTTCAAAATTATTAAAACAGAATCTCGAAAACTTAAGAGTCTTTTTTTTAATTTTAAAGAATCTTTTCAAAATCAGAATAAAAATTTGAAGCATTTTAATAAATGTTTAGACGTTTTTAAAAAAGTTCAAAAATAATACGAAATTAAAACAAAATGTAGATTTTTGAAGATTTGTAAATAAAAAACTTTCTTAAGATTACTGGGAATATTTAAAGTCTCTATTTTTTTAAAATCCATTTTAAGAGAAAATTTTAAAATATTATAAAACATTACGAAAGATTTTTCAACAATTTTAAGAATATTTTGAATCAGTTTAAAAGATATTGAGGAATTTCTAAGAGATCAAAAATATTTTGAAACTTAGAAAGATTTTCGAACGTTCATAAAATATTCTTAAGTTATTTCCAATCGTCAGAAAGTCTTAAATATCTTATAAACTACTCAATTTTAGAAATAAAAATATGTGTTTTTTTTAAATTATAATTTTCCTCATTTTTTTATTCTAGGCTGAAAAATCTGTTTTGATTGCAAATTCAACAATTTTGTTGAAAATTCGTCCTTTTTGTTGGAAAATTCTTCTTTTTTTGTTGATAGAAATTTCCTTTTTTTAATTAAAATTGCAAATGCTTGGTTTAAAAAACATCTTTTTGCTAAGGGTTCAACTATTTTGTTAAGAATGTCTTTTTTGTTTGTTTGAAAATTTTATTGCTTAAAGATTCAATATTTTAATTGAAAATTCATCTCTTTCTTTATTAATTGTAACCATTTTATTCAAAATGTGTCTTCTTTGGCAGGAAATTAATCTTCTTGGTTGAAAATTTATCTTTCATTCAAAAAGACGAAAACTGTAATACTTGATATTTCATCCAAAAACTATTTTGATTTTAAACGAAAAACAGTTGAATTCAACCAAAGAAAAAAATTTCAACAAAATAGTTAAATCCTTAACAAAATACTTGAATTTTCAATGAAATAGTTCAATTTTCAAATAAAAAAGATCAATTTTCAATTAAAAAACTAAATTTAAATTAAAAGGGAATAGATAATATTCTGTTAAACAAAAAATTGAATTCTCAATAAAAAGTGTAAGTGATATTTCAACTAGAAAATATTCTTATTTAAATCAAAAACAGTTGAATGCAATAAAAAAATACAAATTGTCAAAAAATAGTTGAATTCTCAATAAAAACAGATTAGTTTTTAACTAAAGGAGATAACTTTTCAAATAGAAATGTGAAAGTTAAATTTTGAATATGAAAAAGGTTATATTTCAAACAAAAAAGGTTTAAAAACACTTAAAAAATAGTTCAATTTTCAACCAAAAAGATACTTTTTTTACAAAGCAATTAAACTTTCATGGAAGTTGTGGAATTTTTGTACCAAAAAAGATTAATTGAACAAAAT
>JAWWLR010000148.1:15034045-15057466 GCA_035041075.1 Acraspis erinacei | reverse complement strand
TATGTGGAAAATTAATTTTTTTTCACTACAAATTGAACTATTTAATTTTTTACTGTAAATTCATGTATTTTGTTGAAAAATCGTCATTTTAGTTAAAAATGTATTGATTTTGTAGAAAAATCGTATGTTTTGGTTAAAAATTAATATTTTATATTTCATCTTTTTAATTGAAAATGCATCTCGTTGTTTGGAAATCAATTTATATAAATACAACTTTTAATTTTTTGTTAACAATTCCAATTTTTTAGTTGAAAATAATCTTTTTTGTTTAAAATTCAACTACTCCAGTTGAAAATTCATAACTTTAGTTGAAAATTTTTCAGTTAGGTTGAAAATTAATTTTTTTACCTGAAACTAAATTATTCCATTTTTTTTTCTTTTTTTCTTAAATAATCATGTCATTGGTTGAGCATTAATTTTTTAAACAAAAATTTAATTTCAATTTTTGATTGAAAAAACATTTTTTTACTTGAAAATTCGTCTTTTTTTGGTAGAAATTAATCTTTTTGGTTGAAAATAAATCTTATTAGTTGAAAATTTAATTAATTATTTTAGTTAATTATTCATAATTTTAGTTGAAGATGCATATTTTTGGTTTAAAATTTAACTATTCCAGTAGAAGACTTATAGTTTTAGTTAAAAATTCATCTCTTTGTTTGAAATAATAATAATTGTTGAATAATCGTCTTCGTTGATAGAAAATTAATCTTCTTATATGAAATTGCATCTTTTCGTTTGAAAATTTAAGTACTATTTTCGTGAAATATTCATCATTTTAGTTGAAAATTTATTTTTTTTGTAGAAAATAAAACGTACTACTAAATAATATAATACTAAATAATATACTAATAATAATATACTAATAATACTACTAAATAATATATTTTCACGCTTGGAGAAAAGTGTTTGAAAAAAAGAAAAATTGTTTAGACCATTACTAAATATCCTGTAGTAATATATTACTCTCAACATTCTTTAATTATGTCGTTAATTACAGAAAATTATAACTTTTTACGATTTTAAGGAGAAAGAATTGTTTAAACAAATGAAGATTTTTTTACCTAATTACCAATATTTGAAACGAGTCGATTGTTTAAGAAAATAGAAAATATTAAAATGGCTCCATAAAATGAGAAATTAAACCTGGAAAACCCATGGAATTGCCAGGAAAAAATTCGAAATTCAACGTTTATATGAGAATCTGGTGCCATAATTGAGGTTATATCAATAATTTTGTGTTTAAAAACATTCAGAAGCGCAAACAGTATCACGGAGATTTTTCAAACAAACGTCAGAGACCGGAAATGAAACTGCTCCGGTAGTCACGTGATCCAGTCACGTGAGAGAGTAGTCTGCTCCTAAAAATCTGACAATAGAAAAGTAAGGTTAGAATTTTCATCAGACGTGCTTGCACAAGTTGAAGAGAATGCGATAATTTCTCATTTGCGGAAAAATTCCTTCACAATTCCTTAGATTATTTTTATTTAAAAAAAAATGGATAATTATAGCGCTCAGCTTATGGACGACATAGTCCTCGAAGGAAAAAATGAACGCAAACCAACTCCGTGAGTAGATCATATAAAAATAGAAATAATTTTCTTGAGCGTATTTGCCTTTTTGAAAGATTTGTCAAACAGTTCTTTTTGTGATTTCAGGGTCAAAACGTTTGTCAAGCCAAAACCTAATAAAAATTCTACGAATTCTAATAATGCTACTTCCTCAAGTGCCTCAGGGAACAATTCTAAACCTTCCAGAAAACTTAAAGTTGAACTGCCAACTTTGAGACTCACTGATGATGGTGAGAAGCTACTTTATGAAACTTTAAAAGAAGTTTGCGGAGAGGTAAGTTCTAGTTTTTCCCCTTTTTTAATTAAAATTTTGTTTTTAATAATTTGAGCTAGATTTTCTTGGAAAAATAAAAGTATAATTTGGTTCCATGAATTTTACGTCCGAAAGTTCTGTAGAAATTTCAGACTAGTATTTTTCATTTTTGTATTGTCTATCGACCTGGAACTTCAATTTATGAATAAAATATGTGACATTTCTAAAGGCAATTAAAATTCTTCAAAATTTGTACTCTATTAATTATGACATTGAGTAAAATCTACTTGAGAAATGTTATACTTAGCATATAATGTTTCGTAATATCGTGAAGTTGCATTGCTTTTTATTTTGCAATGTCTAATAATTAATAATAAATCTACATGAAGACATGAAAATGACAACCAAAAGAAGGACGAAAAATGAAATTTTATAGAACGATGAAAAAAAAAAAGTTTTTTGCGATATTTTAAATCTGGATAAAATTATAGAAGCATATGTTCCACGAGAACTCTATGTTGAAGATTTGGAAACATTAGAAAGAAAATTTTTATTTTTAGAAAGGGAGAAAAAACAAAGTTAAGTTCAGTTCAGGTCCCTAAAGTACCCTATTTTCCAGATTTAGCCGCTATGGTCTCTATATATTATAGCCAATAACGAATATTTACAAAATTTGCAATAAGATAAAAGCTTCCAAGACTCAGCCATTTTGAAAAATAGAAAAAATCAGAACATTTTTGTTAAACCTTGCAAAACCTGTTTTACTTTTAAAACTGTTTTTTTTTCATATTGAAATGTAATAAAGTAATTTAAATATTTTAGTCTGTTATGAAAATCATGTTAAGAAGAAATCTTGCTACTTAAAAGTTTATTTTTTATTTTTTAAGATATAATTTATCTTTTGTTCATTGCTGAATAAATAACGAGATTTCAGTGCACTGTTTGTAGATTTTACTAATTATTTTGTAGACTCCTATATTTTAAAAAGTACACTAGATGAGAAAGCTTTCAAAATCTTTCACAAATTTTAAAAATATTTTCATGATTTTAAATTAATACAAAGGATTTCAGAAAGATTAAATAATATTGCAAACAATTCATACGGATTTAAAAAGTTTTCAAGAATTTAAAAGACTTCATAAAGGGTTAACCAGATTTCAAATATTTTTAACAATTTCAAAAGGTTTCAATAAATTCGAGAAAAGTTTCACAAATATTTCGAAACATTTAAAAAGATTTGAAGGATTCCAAAGATTTTAACGAAATTTTAAAATATTTCGAATATTTTAAGGATTTCAAACGAATAAAAAAGGAATCGCTGGACATCCTGTATTCGTCAATTTTTTCTCAAATAACTTTTTATTCAGTTTAAAAAAATCTTAAGATAACATTAGTTACTTTTTTCCAATAAATGAACTCATGGGTTAATCACGATTCAACTCAAATCTGTACCTATTTCTGAATTGTCTTGAAGTATTTTGAAATATTACAGTTTATTTTTAAAGATTCCGATAAATTTTTAATATATTTCAATCATTTAAAGGGATTTTTAAGATTTTAGAGTATTTTTTTAAAGTTCCAAGACATTTCAAGAGAATGTAATTTAAATTATTTTAGGGAATCTTAAAAGATTACAAGGAATTATTCATTAGTTTAATTAATTTGAGGGGGTTTCAAAGAATTTGGAATATTTTAGGATGCATTTTCTAGAATTTCGGAAGATATGCAACGATATTACTGAACCTTTTTAATAAGATATTTTTAAAGATTTTATTTAACCTGAATTCGTATTAATTTATCTTGAATTCTTCTAAATTCTTTTGATTTTTTTAATTCACTTGAAGTCTTCCACATCTACTATATTTTTCTTAATTCTATAGATTACATTTTTTTTTAATTGTTATTAAATTTGTCCTTAAGATCAAATTAATAAAATGATTTGAAATATTTTAAGGTATTTTCTCAAAAATTTTTGGTGAATTTTCAAGAGGCTTAAAAAATGTCAAGGAATTTCAAAAGATTTTAAAGGATTCGAAATAATTTAGGGTATTTTAAAAGATTCTTGGGTATTTCCAAGGATTGTAGAAAGGTTCAAGCTATTTCAAAGGATTAAAAATATTTTAGGAAATTTGAAAAAATTCCCAGAAATTTTATATTTACAATTTTAATAGTTTGAAGGAATTTAAAAAACTTTTACATATTTTAGGGTATTAAAACAGATTCCCAGGTATTGTTAATAAATTTAAACAATTTTAAGGGATTTCCTGGGATTTAGTAATTTTAAGGGATTTTAATATTTTAATGGATTTCTAAGAATTTATTCGTAAGGAGTGAGGGATTTCGCTAGGCTTCAAAGATTTCAAGAGACTTAAAAATATTTTTTGCATTTTATTTGGAATTCGCCCTGAATTCTTATTAATTTATTCAGAATTCCTTTAAATCCATTTGAATTCTTATAAATTCAGTCAAATTTATTCAACTTAATAGAATAAAAACAAATTTTTATTAATTCATCTTGAAGTATTTAAAATCCACCTAAAATTCTTATGCATTTTATGAAATTCTTTTATATTTTCTTTAATTTTTCTAAACACATTTCAGACTTATTCAATTCAAAATTTTTTTTCGTATTTTTCGAATTGTTTTGAATTCACTTGTTTTTGTCATTAGTCACTTTTTTTGGTTATAAATTAGTAGGATTTGAAAGATTTTTCGAGATTTGCAATTTTTTTAGAATTCACCAACAATTATTTTAGATTATTTACAAAAATTTTATTTACTTGAATTCTTCTAAATTCACTCAATTTATTAATTTTAACGGATTTAAACAAATTTTTAAAAGTTTTAATTTAATTTATACTAAATTCTTTTAACCTCATCTTCAATTCTTAGGTATTTCATCACATTCTTTTGAATTTCCTTTAATTTTTCTAAACTCATTTCAAAGTTATTAAATTCATAGAAGTTTTTTCATATTTTTAAATTGTTTGAGTCCATACATTTTATCTTATAGGGACTGTGAGGCGATGAATGAAAAAAATTTTAATTTTGTTAAAATGATAGAAGCATGTGCTTCAAAAGAACTCTACATTGAAGATTTGAAAACATTAGAAACAAAAATTGTGTGTAGAAGGGTGAAAAAGCAAATGTTCCTTATCCGGTTTTCTACCTCAGAGATGTCTTTCCCCTACCCCCCTGCGTTTCCCATTTTTTCAATTTTTGTAACTGTTTTATTTAAAAGTTATCCTTTTTGCTTTAAAATTAACTTTTATGTTAAGAATTAATAATTTTGTGTTGAAAATTGAACTTTTTTTCGAAAATTCGTCTTCTTAGTTTGAAAATTCAACATTATGGTTGTCATTTTTGTTTATTTAACTGAAAAATTTGTCTTTGTTACAAATTCAACTAGGGGCCAATGTTAACTTACACTTACTATAAAAAACGTTACTAGGCCCCCTACTTGGTTGAAGTTCAACAACTTTGTAAAAATATTAATTTTTTTTGTCTAAAGATTAATAATTTTAGTTGAAAATTGATCTCTTTGATTAAAAAATTAATTTTTGTTTTGAAAACTCGTATTTTATTGTTAAATTGGACTATTTTTATTTTTTAACATTTTTTATTGAAATATTAACTATTATATTTTTCTTTGAGAATCCATTTTTTTATGAAAATTTAACTACTTGGTTGAGAGTCAAACTCTTTTGATCAAATGTAATTTTTTGTTGAAGATATATCATTTTTATTGAATATTCATCGCTCTGGTCGAAAATTGAGATGTTTTATTGAAAATTAATTTTTTATTTGAAAATTTAACTATTCCAGTTGCATTTTATTGAAAATTCGTCTTTTGGTAAAAAAATTAATCTTCTTGGTTGAAAAGTTAACTATTTTTTTTGAAAATTCGTGTTTTTTAAATAGTTTTTTAAAGTGAAAATTTAACTTCAATTTTTGTCTGAAAATTTATCTTTTAGTTAAAAAATCTTGTTTTTTGTAGAAAGTTCGTCTTTTTAGTTAAAAATTCAACTATTTGTTTAAAAAACCATCTACCTTGTTGAAAATGAAATATTTTTACTAGAAAAGTTAGGAATACCAAGCTTTGTAAATTGAAATTATTATAGTACTCACAATTTGTGGATGACCTCTTAAAAGAATGTATTTCCCTATTTTCTTGAAAAAAGCTCTTTATACAAAGTGTCTATTCACTTTTAAAATATCTTTTATTCAAGTATTGATATGTTAAATATGCCCTGAAGTTCACGTATATGAAGACAAAATAAAAATTGGTTTAAATTATTATTCAAATTCATGGACTCCAGGAATAAATTGAGGAAATAATTAATTATGCCTATTGTTTTATTTATTTAATTATTCGATTATGGTATATAATATATTGATTAATATCTTGTAAGATAATTTGTCAAAGCTTCCAAATGAACTTTATTAATTAAATCCCCAGAAACTTGAGCCATTAAGAAATTACTTGTCTTTTAATAAAGTTATTTTCATAAATGAAAAAATAGTGAATTATTTTTGCATATGAATGGCTCTATTTTTACACATTTAGATATGTACTATGACTGAAACAAATATTTTTTAATATTCTCGTGAAATTGTAAATATATTCCGAGTTGATTAAAAAAGATTCGAAATACTTTAATGACTCCGTACTATGAAAAATTAGACCTGTTAATGACCTATATTTGTCAGGGAATTAAAAACAGAATTTCGAAAAGTTGTTCCTTGCTCAGCTGTCATTCTCATTTCTTCAAAAATGTGTTGAAATTATTTTATATAAAATTAAATGTTATTGCCTGACAGGACTTCAAACTACTGGATTCCTCAGAGTTTCAAAACCAAAAAACAAACTTAGGACGACAGTATTGGCTCGAGCGTGGAAATTTAGTCGTAAAAGGTGTGATGGATTTTTCTTCAAAAGATAATGAGCCACACACACATGAACAGCTCGTCCGGCAATTTGCCACAACCACTCTCGAGTCATACAGGTATAAAATCACAAAAGCTTACATAAAAGTTCTCCGATTAAACAATTTTGAGGCACTCTTAAAATGAATATTTTTTCAGTTTTCACAGTCCACATTGCGTCCAGGCTTTAACGCACACAAACGGACACGTGGGCCAGGCTCTAGAAATATTATTTTGTAAATATTTTCGAATTGAAGAACCGGAAAAGAATGGCCATCTTGAAAATATAGATGAATGCGACATGTTACAAAGGAGAACCGAAGAGAAGGAGGCTTTGGAATCAATTTATGGAGACATGTTTGTCGAGAAGATAAAGAATCAGATCTGGATAGTAAAATTAAAATTAGATTATTTGTTGGATAAAAAAGCAACTGCGAAGGAACCCGATAAACCGAAAACAACCCAGAAAGAGATATGTCGACTATTTTTGAATGGAAATTGTCGATTTGGTGCCAGGTGCAGATTTTCGCACGAAAAACCGCTAAATGATAGAGCGATGAAAACGAAATCTTTGGAGAATGATCCCTACTTTATACTGGAAATTAGATTTCCCGAAGGTATTTTTCGAATTAAAAAACAAGGTGTCTACCTGACAGGGAAACCGGGAAATGGCCAGGAATTTTTTTCTTTAAAGTCTGTTTTGAAAACATGAAATCGGGCGTCCACTAAAAACTCTTAAATTATTATTTATCAAAAATTTTGACTTTGAAGCGAAAAATTTGGAAAATAATGATAATTTCGAGTTAAAAATTGTCCAAAAGAGAAATTTTCCGAATCAATTCTAGGTAATTCTGAATTGAATCAGAGAATTTTTGAAAGAAATTGTAATTCAGACCTGAAATAATGAATTTTCCAGAATAATTATAATTCTCAATTGAAACAGTGGAATCTTTGAAAACAACTTTAATTCTTAAATTAATTTTTTCAACTGAAAATGTAATTTTTATATATTTAGATGAAAATGGATATTTTTCAATTGAAAATTCGTCTTTTTGATAGAAAACGAAATTTTTTTACAGAAATTTCGTCTTTTGGATTGAAAGCTCATTAATATGCATACCATTTTTTTCTTCCTTGACTGAAAAATATTTATTTGTTGAAAATTCCTCGTTTTGGTTTGAAAATTCCACCATTTTGTAGAAAATTGGTCTAATTGATTTGAAAATTCATCTCTTGGAAATTTAATTTTTTTTTTGTTTGTCAAAAATGCAACAATTTGACCAGTTAATTAAAAAAAACGTATAATTCAGATTTAGGGCATGGAAATATCAAAGAGAAGTATTAATTTCCATTTCACTGTTTTATTGAAAATTCGTTTTTTATTGTTAAAATTTTTTTTTAACTGTAAATGTAACTTCTATTTTTTGTTTAAAATTCATATTTTTTAGCTGAAAATGATTTTTTTATATAGAAAACAGAGGTTTCATAGAAAAATCGTCTTTTGGCTTAAAAGTTCAATAATTTGAATACATTTTTTTCCTTCTTCCCTAATCACAAAAAGTGAGGGATTTTGTAGGTTTCTAAAGTTTTAAAAATATTTATTAGAAATTCATTTGGCATAGGCACTGAATTCTGATTGATTGATCCTGAATTCTTTCAAATTCCCTTTAATTCTTCTAAATTCGCTCTATTCGACTCAACTCAATGGATTTTCAAATTTTTTTGTTTAATTCAACTGGAAGTCTTAAAAACTCACCTCAAATTATGAAGCATTTAATTAAATTCTTTCAAATTGATTCTAATTGTTCTAAATTAATTTCAATACAGATTTTAATATTTTTTAATTGTTTTTAATTCACTTGATTATTTTATAAATTCAGCTTGATTACTTATGAATTTCTCAGAATTCTTCTCGTTTCCTTCAAATTCCTCTAAATTCACTAAAATTTAAATTAAATCAATAGATTTTTTCAGTTTTTGTTGTCATTAGTGACTTTATGGTTAGAAATTAGTAGGATTTTTTTTCTTCATATTTTTAAATTGTTTTCAATTCGTTTGAATTGAAAAACTTGCTACCCCTTTAGCGCGTAAAAAGTACTGCGAGGCCTGCAATATGCATAATTTGTATATTGTTTGTTTTTCCAGGTAACAAATATCCGTTTGAAGCACCCTATTTTTATTTCTCAAAAAGCGAGTTAACCTTCTGTAAATTAAAATGCCTAAGAATAGCAAAAATATTATACGACGAGGCTCTGCAGTATTCTGAAACCGGCACGCCTTCCGTTTTCGCAATAACTTCTTTATTAGAAAACGAGGCCGAAATGAAGTCCTACTTGTCAGAATGCAAAGATCTATTTTTGGACAAGGACGATCCGCTATTCCCGAAATTGAAAAAGGGAGGTAATAAAATAGGCGCCTCGCATCACGAGAAGGGCTCGACAAATCGAAGGAATAAAACTAGTGTCCCGTGGGAGCAAATTGTGAGGCAGGATGAGGAAATCCGAAATCGATTCTTGGAGAAGCAGCGAAATCCTCAGTACCAAAAAATGAAAGAGGTCAGACGAAAATTGCCTGCTTGGTCGAGAATGGACGAGGTTTTGAATACAATTTATGAGAATCAAGTGACGATAATCTCGGGAGAGACTGGTTGCGGAAAAAGTACACAAGTTCCGCAATTTATTTTAGACGAGTGGATCATTAATAGAACGAGAGAGAACGAAGATCATGTAGAAATAATTTGCACGCAGCCTCGCAGGATAAGTACAATTGGAGTGGCGGAACGAGTTGCGGCTGAAAGAGATGAACGAGTTGGTCAAACGATTGGTTATCAGATTCGTCTGGAGAGTAAAATGTCTCAGAATACGAGACTGACTTTTTGTACGACTGGAATTTTGTTGCAAAGATTGTCCGGCGATCCGAAATTAACGTCTGTCACGCACATCATTGTGGATGAAGTGCATGAAAGGAGTGCAGAGAGGTGAGTTTTTTAGTTATTCAAATTTAAGTTTGAGGGTGCCCTACGTCAGGGAAAATCTGGAAATCAGGGAAAAGTCTGGGATTTGAAATTTAAAAAATGTTTTTAAAAGTCAGGGAATAGCTGTAAGAGGCAGTTTAAATCACTGCGGGGTGTCTAGCGAGCTTAAAACTCTTGAAAACCTGGAACTACCCTTTAATTTTGGATTTAAACCTTGAAACCTGGAAAAATATTTGAATTTTTCATGAGAAACTTGAATATTTTTTTGCTCTTAAAACAGTAATTTTTGTTGAAAGGCGAAGGATAATTTAAATATTTTAGTCTATTATGAAAGAGATATCTCGTTTAGAAAAAAAGCTTGCTACTGAAAAATTTTTTATTTAGTAGGATATAATTTATTTTCTGTTTATTGCGGAATAAATAAAAAGATTTCAAGGCACTTTTTGCAGGCTGTACCAATTTTTTTTTTAAATGCAAAGAATATACTCTAATTGAAGTATAAATTTCGTTGTAGAATTGAACTTACAATTTATAAAAATTATTAGTCGAAAATTTCTATGTTAATTCAGGGTTTTTTCAGGGTTTTTTGTCAAAAGTTTAATCAATATTTTAGAAGGTTTCGCAAAGATTTCAAATAATTCAATGATTTAAACTAATGCAAAAAAATTCACAAAGATTTGTAAAATATTTCACAAATATTTCAAAATATTTGAAACATATCAAGGGATTGAAAGATTAAAAAAGGCATGTACACTAGATTTCAAAGTTTTTACAAAAATACAAAAAAAAAAATATCTAAAATTATTTCAATTTTTTTGTCTGAAGATTTAAAAATATTTCAATGATTTTAAACGAATACAGAAGATTTCAAAAGATATCGCAAAGGGGTCAAAGACTTTTAAAGGATTTCAAAATTTTTCAAGAATATCAAACATTTCAACAAGGAACATATACGTGCACAAACATGTACACCGGATGTCAAATATTTCACAACATTGCAAAGATCTTAAACATTTTCTATTTTTTTTGAAGATTTCATAAGATATCTATCACAAAGATTTTAAATATTCTAGTGATTTCAAAGATTTTAAACGATTTATAATTTGTTAAAAAGATTTCAAAAGATTTAACAAAAATTTCACATATTCGAGTATTTTAAACGATAATAAAAGATTTCACAAATATTTTAAAGAATTCATAAGGATTTCAAAAGAATTTCAAAGAATTGAAGATGGGAGTACACTAGTTTTAAAGATTTTAAAACATTTTAATGATTAAAAAACAACGGAAAAGATTTCACGAACAAAGATTAAAGAAATATTTCAACGTTTCCATACATATTTAGAAAATGCCACAAAGTTTTCTTAGGTTTCAAAGCTTTCAAGGACAAAACATTTCAAATATTTTAAACGATATAAAATTTTTTAGAAAATTTGAAAAGATTTAAAATATATTTCAAATATTCAAGTGATTTTAAACGATTACAAAAAATTTTCAAATTTTTAAATAATTTCAAACGAATACAAAAGACTTCAGAAAGATTTCATAAGGCTTTCAAAAGATTTCAAGAATTTGAATGATTTCATCAAAGGTGCAGTACACCAGATTTCAAAGATTTCAAAACATTTTAATGATTTTAAACGATTTCAAAACATTTTAATGGTTTCAAACAAATAAAAAAGATTTTTCAAGCGAAGATTAGATAAAGATTTCACAAACGAAGATTAAAGAAAGATTCCATAAATATTTCAACAAAATGCACAAAGATTTCAAGAATTTTAAAGACTACAAAGATTTAAAAATCTTTTCGATGTCCCAAAGAGGAATATTTATCTATTTATGATTCGGCTACCTTTAGAAATTTTTGTCCAATAAAAATTTAAATTCCAGGAGACCTGGAAAACCTGGCAAAGTCGCTGGACACCATGAACTGGAACCGACAGTGCATTTGAAATTTTAATTTGAAATTTTTTTATTCCGCTTATAAAAGATTCTATGTTAAAAGTTTTACAAGATGAAATTTGTTATCTTTGAATATTAATGATCACGGAAAATGGAAAATTGATCTGAAAATTTCGGTAATTTTGAAAATAAGTTTTGCAGCCACTCTGATCTAATATTCTTGTCACTAATTTTCTTGTGTTTCTATTTTTTGCAGTTGCTTCCTTCTGGCATTACATTTGTAGTTATGAATTTTATTATGTGGTTGAAAAGTCAAAAATTTGGTTTAAGTCATCCTTTTTGGTTGAAAATGCAACAGTTTTGTTGAAAAATCATATGTTTCGGATAGAAAATTCGTCCTTTTGGTTGAAAATGAACTTTTTTGTTGAAAATTCAACATATCGAAAATTTTTATCCTAAAAATGCAACTATTTTGTTGCAAATTCGTCTACTTAACTTGAAAGTTTAACTCAATGGTTGAAAATTACCTTTTTTTTTTATTGAAATTTCATTTTTTCGGATTTGAAAGTCAACGGGTTTCTAAAACGTTCGACTTTTTAGCTTGAGAACTCAAGTCTTTGGTTAAGAATTCATCTCCGTTTCTTGATTAAAAATTAAAATCTTTTCGGGTTAAAAATTAAACTACTTGGTTGAAGGTCGAACTAATTTTAAAAAAAAATCATTTTTTTTTGTTGATTCATCACTAGCTAAAAATGCATCTCTGGTTGAAAATGTACCTATTTTGTTAAAAATGCATCTTTTATGGTTGAATTTAACCCAATATATAAACGGTTTTAGTAAAAATTTCGACTATTTGCTTAAAAATTACCAGTTTTGTGGGAAATTAATATTTTTTGTTGAAAATTCGTCTGTTTTGAATAAAAAATTAGCTTTTTTGGTTGAAAAGTTCAACTATTTGGTTGAAAATTACCTTTTTTGATTGAAATGTCATTTTTTCGGGTTTGAAAATCAACGGTTTTCAAACGCATTTTACTTTTTAGCTTGAGAACTCAACTCTTTTGTTAAGAATTAATCTCCTTTGGTTGGAAATGTAACTTTTTTTTATATCGGTTTTTTATTGAAAATTTATCTTTTCCAGATTTTGTGGTAAATTTATGTTTTAGGATGGAAATTCGTCTTTTTGGTTTAAAAAATCATCTTTTTAGTAAAAATTTAATTATTTTTCGAGAAAACCCCAAATTTTTCGTAAAAATTTCGTAAAAATTTTGATTATTTGCTTGAAAATTATTTTTTTTTTAATTCATATTTTTTTATTGAAAATTCAACTATTTTGTTGAAAAATCGTACTCCTGGTTCAAAAATTTATCTGCTTTAGTACAAATTTCATCCTTTTGGATAAAAACGCAACTGTTTAAATATAAAGTAATCTTCTTTGGTTGTGAATTCAATTATTTTGTTAAAAATTCGGCTTATTTTTGTTGAATTCAACTCCTTTTTCTTAAAAAAATATATTTTATGTTTGAAATATCCAGTATAACATTATTCGGTTTTGGTTGAAAATTAAACTACTTGGTTGAAGGTTGAACCAATTCCTCATGAAATAGTTTTTCTGTTGAAGATTTATCATTATAGTTAAAAAAATTATTTATTTGGTTGAAATTTGATCTAAATTGTTAAAAATTAATTTTTTTAAATTGAAATTTCAACTACTTGGGTAAAAGATGGACTGCTTTGCCTAAAAATAAATGTTTTTGTTCACGTTAAA
Source organism: Acraspis erinacei (assembly GCA_035041075.1). NCBI lineage: Eukaryota > Metazoa > Arthropoda > Insecta > Hymenoptera > Cynipidae > Acraspis > Acraspis erinacei. Next base: position 15,044,078 of record JAWWLR010000148.1, on the reverse strand, counting down.
AATTGAACTCTTTTTTATACAAAATTTAAAAAAATTCGTTTTTTTGACTTGAAGATTGAACTATTTGGCTAAAAATGCAAATGTTTTTTATTTAAAAAGTTTATTTGCTTTAGTAAAAATTTCATCTTTTTTTGTAAAAAATGCAACTCCTTGGTTCAAAATTGAAAGATTTTGTTAAAAATTCGTATTTTTTCTTTCAAGTCCAACTATTTGGTTGCAAATTAATTTTTTACGACCGAAAATTTAAATAGTTGATTTAAATCATTTTTTTTAGTAATTTATATGTTTTTCAATTTAAATGTTTTGTTTAAAAGTAATTTCTTTTTCGAAAATTCAACTGTTTTGCTGGATTTTTGTTCTATTCAGACAGAAAATTCGTCCTTTTTTATTCTTATTTTTTTATCCCTTTTTTACTCTTTTTTTATTGGAAAATTCAATTGGCTTTTAAAAAATGCAATTAATTCGGTTGGAAATGCCACTCTTCTTGGTTAAAGTGTAATCTTTCTTCTTGAAAATTCGAACATTTGGTTGGAAATTCAACAATATTAAAAAGTCATATTTTTTGGTAAAAATGAAACTGCCTTTTGAAAATTTGTCTTTCTGGATTGAAAATCGATAGTTTATATTGGAAAAGTGATATTTTTTGGTTGAAATAAATAATTAAATAGGAAATTAAACAATTTTAATCTACACATATAAAAAGAAAATGTGAGATGGTAGTATCTTATTTTCTTGTACGTCTGGAAATCGTCCGAGTATATTTTTAAACTTTAATCTGAAATTTGTTATTCCGTTTTTGAGTATTAATGGTCAGAGAAAATGAAAAATTTGTCAGGCAAAAGTAAGGAAGTTTTGAAAATAAAGTTTGCCGGGGGCACCCTGTACATTTTTTCTCAATTTACATTTTCCTTTTAACATTTTTCTTCAATTATTTCTAGTGACTTTCTGCTGATGCTTTTGAAGCAACTCCTGGTGGAACGTCCAGATCTCAAAGTTATTTTGATGAGTGCAACCCTCAAGGCTAAAGACTTCTCGTCCTACTTCAAAGATGCTCCTGTCTTAGATATTCCCGGACGGACTTTCCCAGTTGAGCAAATCTTCCTCGAGGAAATATTCGAGAAAGTGAATTTTGTCTTCGAGGAAAACTCGAAGTACACGCGAAGAATTCGAGGTGATTATGAGCAGCTGCAAATCGATTTCGAAACGATGGATATCGACTCTCAAGCGATGGAACCACCGAAAAATAATGTGCCCGATCAAAATTTAGCGCTTCCACAACTTATCGCGAGATATCCTGGTTATGATTTCGCGACCTACAAGGCTCTCTATGTTATGGATTCTGAGAAAATCAATTATGAATTGCTCGAAAAGACTTTGGAGTGGATCGTCGATGGGGATCACGATTATCCTCGCACGGGTTCTATTGTTGTAAGTAATATTCCGAAATCTAAGTAAAATTAAGAATTAATTTTTTGGGAGCGAAGTTTGGAAGATATTGAGTTTGAAAAATTCCATCTGGAATAGTTTTAGATTTTTAAATCAGGGTGGTTGTTGGACCGGAAAAAGAAAATTTTAAAAGCCAAATCTATCCAATCACTTGGAATATTACAAATTTGATATCATGTGATATAATGCAATTTTAAATAAGTTAGATTTTAATTTTGTTAAATATCAAGTTAAATTCTGAAATGAATTTAAGAAATTTCTATTGCAGGTCTTCATTCGATTAAAAAAAAATGAAATTAATAAAAATAAAGAAAATTAAAAGCGCTTGAATTTAATAATTTTAGATAATAAAACGTTTCAAGTTTTTCAACTGTAAATATAAACTAATTGATGATTTTTAAGATAAATATAGTTTGTGTTTTAAAAACTGAACAATAATTGATTTTATAAGACGATTCTGAAACTATTCAAAATTAATAATTTATAGATTTTAACGTTGAAAATTGAAATGTTTCAATTCGAAAAAATGTAAACGTCCAAAGGAAACCCATACACATTGTTTTCAATTTTCTAATAGTTTCGAAATAATAGATTTGCAACTAAACGTTTTTATTCAATTACAAATCCTGTTCAAATATTGTTTCAGTATAAAATATTTAATTTGTAACACATTCAGTTGGAATTTTTAAAATTATTTAGCAATAGTGACTGTTTATTAAAAACGAGAAATTGTCAACAATGTTTAATTTTTGAGTGAGATTGTTTAATTTTTATGTTTAAGTAACCATGATTAATTTGAAGCATCAAATTAAAATAATAAAACTGAAAAGGATTTTTTTAGGATTGTTAATCTATTCCGAAAGGAAAACGCTTTTGTTTTCAATATTTTTATAAAGTTGGGAACAGGGGGAAACTTTTCATTATAGTTAAAATTGTTAAATTATTTACATTTTTAATTTTAAACTAAAAGTTGGAGACTTTGTCGTATAAATAACAATTAAACATTTTTAAATTTTAATCGACTTGAAATAAAAAATTTTGGTTTTTAATATTTCATGAATTAGAAGAAACATTATTGTTTATTTTTAAGGCATTTATTGATTTGGAAGGCAGGAAATTTTTGTTTCCATTTTTACTAAATTGGAAGACGGACATTTTTTATTTTTAACATTTTTATTGGGTTGGATGGGAGGAAGTTTTGTCTTTAAATTTCTTCTGAATTGCAAAAGTCTATGTTTTTCTTTTTAACCTTTCCATTGAGTCTAAGGAAAGAATTTTTTATTTTCAATTTTTTTCTGAACTGAAGGATGGGCATGTTTTATTTTTAACATTTTAATTAATGTTGGATGAAAGGAATCAATTTTAATTTTTTCTATTCAATTTCCAATCGTATTCTGGTCTTGACTCTTGGGTGATTCACAAAAAAATGTTCATGATAATTGAAATTAAAAAATTCGAACTCTTAAAGCTGTTTTTTTTTCATTTACAGTAATCAAATTGAAACTGAACTGTAAATTAAAGTACTCAAAGTGAAAACCTTTTGAATAAAACATTTTTTAAATTTAAACTTAGAATATTTTAAATTAAAATTCACAATATTTTTTACGTATAAAATTCAAATGGTATAGTTTTGGGTATTTGATTCATAATTGTTAATTTTAAATAAACAGGCTAATATTTACTATGTATATTGAAAAAAGTCTTTTTTACTCACATTTTTAAAAAATAAATCGGTTAAAAAATAAATATTTTATAATACAACAATATTTAAACAGAATTTAAAAATTGAACAAAAGCTTTTAATTATGAATCTATTATTTTGAGATACTTTGAAAATTGAAAGTATTTTATATAGTTTCAATGACACTTTTTTTATTTGTTTAACTACTAAGGCTTTCGAATTGAACTAGTTCATTTTTTAAAGTTAAAATCTTTTAATTGTGTAGTTTTGAACAGATTGAGAATCGTCCTGTAAAATGAAATATTGTTCAATTTTTAATACTTTAATTTTAAAAAATCATCAATTAATTTATATTTACAGTTGTTCAATTTAAAACCTTTTTTAACACAAATTTTCAATTTCAAATGCTATTAATTGGTTTTTAATTGTTTAAATCTTCAAAACAGCGTTTTAAAAATCGTGACATTTAAAATTTACGATGACATAAAATAGATAAATTTTTAAACCAAAAGATTTTAGTATTACGCACTGTAAACTGAATGATTTCATCACAATAAACCGTTCATTTTTTTAAATTTGAAAATGTTATTTCATTTTAGATGCATCTCAAATGCAGATTGTCCCAGTTTGAATACTTCGAATATGAATTTATTTAATTTTGAAGATTTTTAATTATTACATTTTTTAATTAAACGATTTAAATTAAAAATTTGAAGTTGAACTTCAAATTATCCAATTTTGAAAGTTAAAATTTGAAGTTTTTCGATTTTGAAACCTTCCACTTTTTAAAAAATGATTAATTTTTAACGTCTTTAAATCAAAATTGTTCCATTTCAAAAGTTTTCAGTTAAAAATGATTTAATTTCGAATTATAAAAACTTAAAATTGCTAAACTGATATTTGTTTTGAAAAAAATTCTTGAATTATTAAGGCCTCGATTTAAAAAAAAAAAGTTTTAGAAACTTGAAAGACTCGATTCAAAATTGCTAATTTTTCAATTGCATTAATTTAAAATTGTCTAATTTATGAAATTATTTTATAAGAATTTAATATAAATTATTTAATTTTCTAACTTTGAAACGATTAAATATTAATTATTATTATAAATGCTTAAAAGTCAACCGAAAAAATGATTGAACCCATTTTAGTTTCAAATTATTTAATTTCGATTTATACATAATTTCTTGAATTATTAAGGCTTCGGATTCGCAAAGCAAATTGTAGAAATTTGAAGGAGTTGATTCAAAATTGTTCAGTTTCCAATATCAATTATTAAAAATGTTATATTATATAAGAATTTAATTGGTAATATTAAATCTTCTAAATTGTAGTTCAATTATACATTTTAAATATAAATTACAATTTTACGAGTATAACATTTTCGAAGGCCTATATTTTGAAAATTTTTTGGCCTCACCAGGTGTTTCTACCTGGCTTTGCAGAGATCAGCACCATCAGGGACCTTTTAAGAGATAACAAAATCTTTTCGCCAAAAAGAGGAAGATTTTTAATAGTTCCTCTACATTCTTCCTTGTCCAGTGAAGACCAAGCCTTAGTCTTTAAAAAACCAAAGGATGGAATGAGAAAAATTGTTCTAAGTACGAATATTGCGGAGACTTCTGTGACAATAGACGACTGTGTTTTCGTGATCGATACCGGTAAAATGAAGGAAACGAGGTTTAATACAAATGAAAATATGGAGAGTTTGGAAACTTGCTGGGTGTCGAGAGCAAATGCTAATCAAAGAAAAGGTCGTGCTGGTCGAGTTATGCCCGGAGTTAGTTTTCATCTCTACACTTCCCACAGGTGGGAAAACATTTATCAGATTATTGTCGTTACAATTTAAGAAATTAGATTTAAAAAAAAAAATTCGAAAATTAAATTCCTTTTTAGGATTTTTTAGATTCAACTAGAAAATTCTTCGAATTAAATAAAAATCAAGAGTCTGGTGATCAAATTTAAATAGTTTACTCTTAAATGTCTCCATTCATATTAAAAAAAATGAATAAAGAGAAAAGTTGAAAGAAAAAAATATAACCTACAATCCTACTTTTTTCCCCTGGGTTTTTATAGTTTCTTTAAATCGCAATCAAAGAACATTAACAAAAATCTACCAAGGTTTCGGTGTCCTTTCAAGACAATAAAAACAAATTTTTCATGATTTAAGAGTATGTTGTCGAAATTTAATCATTAGATTCTTGACGAGGAGGAAACAGATTTTAAAAATACGGTTCAGCGTAGGTGCTTTGCCCCAGATTATTTCTCTTTTTTTTCTATTATATTTTTTATTTCAATCAAATAGTTGAATTTTAATTGAAAACGATCACTTTTTCCAACAAGAATTAAATCGTAAATTTTCAGCTAAAAAATTGACTTTCAACCCAAAAAGAACGAATTTTCAACAAAGTAGATACATTTTGAACCAAAAGAGATGAATTCTCCACAAAAAATGTATTAGTTGATATTTCGACTAACACAAATTTTTTATTTTAAATAAAAAGCACTTGAATTCAGCCAAAAAATATTATTTTTCAACAAACTGGATGAATCCTCAACCGATATGACAAAACCGATCCACAAAATTGTTTAGTTTTCAGCAATGTAGATTAAGTTTCAACCAAATAGTTGAATTTTCACATAAAAACATGCATTTTTAACCAAGAAAATTAATTTTTTACCGAAAAAGACGAATTTTCAACAAAAGACATACATTTTTAACAAATTACATAAATTTTCAACTAAAAAAGATATATTTTAACAAAAAATTGAATATTTAAACTTTCAATTAAAAAAAATATTTATTGAAAAATAATGCATTTAAAAAATAGTTACATTTTGAAACGTACAGATAAATTTTTAATTAAAATTACCGTTTTCAATCAAAAAGTTATGTTTTAACAAAATAGTTCATCTTAAAAAAAACGAATTTTCAACAGTGAAAATCCATTTGCTACTAAAAAAGATGAAATTTCAATTGAAAAAAATTCATTTTTAAGCAAATAATTAAATTTTCTACTAAAAAAGATAATTCTGAAAGAAGAATTAAGTTTTTGCCAAAAATAAAATTCATTTTCAGCAAAATAATTCAATTTTCAACTAAGAAGATGAATGTTCAACGAAAATTAGACATCTTTAACCAAAAAATAAATTTGGAAAAAGTAGATCAACTTTCAACGAAGTAGTTAAATTTCCAACAATGAAGATTAATTTTCTACAAATAAGGATAAGAATTTGTTATAAAATACATTAATTGTTAACCAAATAGTTGATTTTTAAATATAAAAGAATAATTTGCAATAAAAATGGACTAGTTAAATTTTCAGTTTAAGAAAATAATTTTCAACCAAAATTGACACAGATTTAACCAAATTATTGGATTTTCAACCAAATAGTTGAATATTCAAGCAGAAAAAGTTAATTTTTAACAAAATGGTTCAATTCTCTACCTAAAAAATAAATGTTTTGAATAAGATATATTAATTTTCAACTAAAAAAGATAAATTTTTAATCAAAAATTGAATAGTTATAGTTTTATTAAAAATATTAAATGAAAAAAAAACAATTTTACCATCTTTTTTTATTCTCTGCCAAGCAAAAGCAAATTTTTAACAAAATAGTTCAACTTTCATCCACGCAATTCAATTTTCAATCAAGAAGATTAATGATGAATTTGTTTTTGCGGTAAATAGTAAATAATAAGCGGTATAGGTCTTACCAAGAAGATTGATTTTCTACACAAAAACAAATAATTTTTAAGAAAATACGTTAATTGTCAACCAAAAAGTTGATTTTTAACTATAAGATAGTTATTTGTAATAAAAAATAGGATATTTAAATTTTCAGTTAAAGATAATAATTTTCAACCAAAAAGATTAATTTTCTACAAAACCTGACCCAATATGGCCAAATGTATTGGATATTCAACAAATTACTTGAATATTTACGCAGAAAAACGAATTTTCAACAAAATGGTTAAATTCCCTACCTAAAAAAGAAATTAAAAAATAAAATTTATGAATTTTAAACCTAATATGTAATTTGATTTTCAAACTGAAAAATATACATTTTTTATAAAAAATGGATTGGTTATAGTTTCAATAAAAAATTTAATGAAAAAAGACAATATTAAAAACATAATGTTTTTTTCTACCAAGGAAAATAAATATTTAACAAATTAGTTTGACTTTCAACGACGTATTTAAATTTCCCACTAAGAAGATTATTTTTCAACAAAAAAAAAACAAACGAATTTTCCAAAAATTGATTACATTTTTCACTAATTTATTTCATTTTTTAACCTTAATTGTACATTTTTAAGCAGAGATGAATTTTCTATCAAAAAGAGGAATTTTTAATAAATACATGAATTTTCAACTAAAAAAAAATAAATGTTCCACTGAACATTTAATTAACATTAACATTAACATTTAATTAATTAGTTAAAAAACATAATCCCAAACAATTTTTCTAAAACAATATAGTTTCATTTTCTATAAAGTGGATTAATTTTTCACCAAGTAGTTGAATTTTTAACCAAAAACATGAAGTTTCAATCAAGAAGATCAGTTTCCTGACGAAAAAGATGAATAGTTAAATTTTCAGCAACAGAAAATGTTCAACGAAGTCCTATATTTGCTTTTAATTATATTATCATTTAAAATGTTTTCTTTTAGATTTGAGAACCAGTTCAGTGCGCAACCAATTCCCGAGATTTTGAGAATACCTTTAGAACCGTTGTTGCTACGAATTGAAATTATGCACGGTGGTGCGAAAGTTGACTTCCAAGAGACTTTAGGTAGATTTTTAATAATTATCAATAATTTTACCTTCCAATCTTCCGTTTATCTCATCTCAGTGAAATTATTATTGAATATTTTTTAATTTTAGGACAATTGCTAGCGCCACCGCCAGTGGAAAGCATCGATACAGCGACGAAAAGATTGCAGGACGTTGGTGCATTAGATTCTGATTTTATTCTGACTCCTTTGGGCCATCACTTGGCAACTTTGCCCGTCGATGTACGAATAGGAAAGCTCATTCTCTTCGGGGCAATTTTTTGCTGTTTGGATTCTGCGCTGACGATCGCTGCATGTCTCTCTCACAAAAGCCCTTTCGTTTCTTCTTTCGAGAAGAAACACGAGCTCAATGTTAAAAAGAAGGAATTCGCCGTCGCAAATTCGGATCATTTGACCACTCTCAAGGCCTACAAGGTAATTCATAGAAATTTAATTTTTCATTATTTTAATAATTTTGTTCATTTTAGAAAAGTGACTTCTAATTTATCTACAATCGCAGATTTTTAAGATTATCTCAGTTTACTCTTGTTAAATCTGAATTTATCATTTTATAAATTATAAGAAAAACCATTTGAAGTTTTTTGCTCTGTGAGATTTTTTTCGTGAGATTATTTTCTAAATTTTTTCGAAAAATGGATTTATCACGTTTTATTCGTATACTCATAATTTATCCTGATTTGTAACCGAAAAATTGTAGAGATTGTATGTCATTTTTGACATGGAACGAGAATATTTTTTAAACGAATTATAATTCGGATTTAGAAGAAAGGAATTTAAAAGAATCTCTGTTCCAAATTTTAGATAAAGAAAGTACTTTAAGTAGTTCTTAAAGTGGAAGTAGTATTCCAAAGAAGAAATATTGCTGAATTGTAATAGACAATTTTCTTACATTTTTAGGTGCAAATTCTTCTTTCTTTAGTTAAAAATTCAACTGCACTTGCTTAAATGTTAAACTTTTTTGTTAAAAATTATTTTTTTTGGTTGATAATGTAACTACTTTGTCGAAAATCAATTTTATTCAACTAAAAATTTAATTATTTGGCGAAAAATCTTTTTTTTTAATAATTAGATTTTTAACAGAAAATTTAATCATTTTATTTTTGGTTGATAGTGTAGCTTTTTTGATGAAAAATTCAAATATGTGAAAAATTTTCCGTTTCTTGTAGAACATTAATTTCTTCTACTGATGATTTTAATGTTCATTTTCGGTATCTATTACTCTAGTTGAATCTTCCATAATTTTAGTTAAAAATTTAGGTATGGTTGAACATTCATTTTTTGACTAAAAACTTAATTACTCAATTTTTGATTAAAGAATTATAAATGTTAAACAGAAACATTAAGCCATATATCCTGTGTCGTTTTATAGAGTTCGGTTCTTTTACCGTTCTCAAAAGTTCGATTCTTGGTCAATAACAAAAAATATTTTTTAAGTTAAAAATTCATGTTTTTTGGTAGAAATTAATCTTTTTGGTTAAAAATTCAACTATTCTAGTTAAAGAATAAATATTCCTCATTTTAGTTAAAAATTCATCTTCCAAATCAACATTAAACTAATCCAAATAAATATTTATAAATTTAGTTGAAAATTAATCACGTTGTTTGAAAATGTAAGTATTTTTCTTTAAATTAATTTTGTGTTTGTAAGTTAGTTTTTCTGTGGAAAGTAATTTTTTAACTTAAAATTTGATCGTTTAAGTTTTGGTGGGAAAATTATTTCTTTCCGTAAAAATTTATTTTGTTGTCGTTGAAAATTTAACTATTTCAGTTGAAGATTCATTTTTTTAGTTAAAAACTCATATTTTAAAATAAAAAATCAACTATTCTCGTTGAAGATTTATAATTTTAGTTGAAAATTCATCACTTAGGTTGAAAATTTAACTATTTTTTTGAAAATCCGTTATTTTTGGTTGAAAATAAATTTTTTAAACTAACATTTTAACACATATTTTTGGATAAAAATCAATATTTTGTAGTGAAAATTTTTAATATTTATTTAAAAATTCACTTATTTTATAATTTTTTGTTCTGGTATGTTTAAAGATGTTTAGAATGAACGTCATTAATTAAAATAAATTTGACACTTGACCCGGATAATTAAAAAACATGA
>JAWWLR010000148.1:14965007-14996682 GCA_035041075.1 Acraspis erinacei | reverse complement strand
TTCGCCTCGGCCGACAATTACATGTGATCTGAGACATTTCGTATTTTACTGGCCTAGGTATGTAATATACTATTGTTAAAAAGTCATACTTTTTGGTTGACAATTTTTTTACTGGCATTTTTTATTAAAAATTCATCTGCGTTTGGTTCACACAATTCATCTTTTTGTATTAAAAATTCAATTTTGTTTTCGTAGAAACTTATTTCTTGTTTAAAAATTCATACTTTGACCGTGAAAAGTCGACTGAAGTCTTTTTAACAGAAAATTCAACAATGTTTTTGAAATTTTATCCTTTTGATTTAAAAATTCATCTTTTTTAGTATAAATTTCAATTTTTTTGTATGAAAATGCAACTTTTTTGTTAAAAATTATTTTTCTGTGCTTAAGTATTTAACTATTTCTTTTGAAGGATTGGTTGAATCACTTTGTTAAGAAATAATTTTTGTTAAGATTTATATTTTTGGTTGAAAATGCATCTCTATAGTTGAAAGTTTAACTATTTTTTTGAAAATTATTCTTTTATAATTGAAAATTTAACTATTTGGATTGGAGCCTTTTTTTGGTTTAAAGTTAATTTTTTAATTGTTTTTTATTTTAATTGATTTGATTGATGTTTTTTCACCCTTCTCGTGGAAAATCAAATTTTTTAGAGACATTTTGGCTTGAAGGTTCAACAATTTAGTTAAACTTTTTTTTCTTGAGTGAAGAATCTTGATTTATTGAAAATTTATCTTTTTGGTTCTACAATTCTTTTTTTTATGAAATTCATCTTTTTTATTTAAATATAAACAATGACACTTTTTTCTCGAGAATTTATCTTTTTAGATTGAAAATTCTACTAATTTGAATTATTTTGTTGAAAATTCAAGTATTTTATTAAAAAGTTATATTTTATAGTAGAAAATACATGTTTTCGTTTAAAATAAATTAATAAATTTGAAAATTTTAAATGTGTATCTAAAATACTCTTATATTCCGTTTATAAAAGATTCTATTTTAAAAGTATTACAAGATTAAAATGATGGAATTCGCATATTAATGTTCAAGGCGAATGAAAAATTAGTCAAGGAAAAATCAGGGGATTTTGAAAATGAAGTTCTGGGACACCCTGCCAAATTCTACTAGCAATAACTAGCAAAACGTTTCTGGAAAATAAAAATTACGTACAGTAAGAGGAGGTACAAATATTTTATTACGGTTTGTTGCAGGGGGAGGAGGGCCTTAGAGAGGGCCTATAATCCATTGCATAATTTAAGTACGACCCCTAAACATATATTCTTTTAATTGGAAATCAGGGATTTTGAAAAAAAATAGCAAAATTCAGGCAATTTCGATAAGAAGCATGCTTTTAAATAACTTTCAAGAATAATGAAGGTTGCTGCTTAGTCACTTTTTTCTCAAATCACTTTTTAGTCACTTTGAAAAATAAACATATCACATTAATCACTTTTTGTCAATAAATTAACCCATGGGTTAACCAATATTGTATTTAACTCTATATGGATTTCTAATTTTCCTTCAATTATTTTGAAATATTTTAAGGTTTTTTAAGATTCATAAAATAGACAGTTTTAAATAATTTTGAGTGATTTAAAAGGGTTTTAAAGATTTTAGAGTAATTAAAAGAATTCCGAGGAATTTTCAAGAGTTTTAAATTGTTTCAAGAGATTTTAAAGGAAGTTCAAAATTGTAGGGTATTTAAAAAAATCCAAGGAATTTTCAAGAGTTTTTAAAATATTAATGGAATTTCAAACGACTTCAAAGGATTAACAAAATTTCAAATCGTTTCCAAGAAAAAAGTGTCATGGAGTATTAAAGAATTATTTAAAAATACTATTTTCTTATTATTTTATTAAATATGGTTTTAGGATATTCCAAAATATTTCAACAGGTTTTATTAGATTTCTTAAGCTTTCAATAATTCTAATGGATTTCAAAAGATTTTCAAAATTTTAGAGTAATAGTAAAAATTCCAAAGAGTTTTCCAGAGCTTTAAAAAGGTTAAAGGAATTTCAAAGAATTAACAAAGTTTTAGGGTATTTTGAAATATTCTAAGAAATCTTGAACAGATTCCAATAATTTGAAGGGTTTTAAAGGACTGGAAATTTTTTTTTTGATTGTTCAAAAAAAAATTGTATAGCTTTTAAAAGTTTCAAAGGATTTTCAATAATTTAGGGCATTTTAAAACATTCTGACGAATTTTTAATAGGTTTTGACAATTTAAAGGGATTTAATAGGACTTTTGTATATTTCAAAGAATCAAAGGAATTTTCAAGAGTTTTGAAATATTTTAAGGTACACTAAAACCACAGTTATATCCTCTCTCACTTATATCCTCTCGCGCTTATATCCCTGCATACATCTCATTTATATCTGCTCGACATCCACCCCCTTGCAGTACCACGTGGCAAACAAGCCAATGAGAGCACAGGGCGGCCATTCCCCCTTCACTGAGCGGCATTGGTGGGATCCCCTTCCGGGAGGATATAAGTGAATGTTCACGTTCTTGGACAGCGGATATAACCGCGGTTCTGGTGTATTTTGAAAGATTCCAACTCATTTCCAAGAGATTTATGAATATTTATCGAATTTCGAAGGATTTTTAATGATTCTAAAAGATAAAAAAAAATTGTATGGAGTTTTAAAGAATTTACTAAAATTGCGAAAGATATGAAACAATTTTACAGGATCTATATTGTTTTAGGTTATTTGAAAAGATTCCAACGGATTTCATTAGATTCCTGAGGATTTCACTCATTTTAAGGAATTTCAAGTGAGATTTAAGATTCCAATAATTTGAAAGGATTCCAAAGTAATTGCAATTTTTTAGATGTGTTGAAAACGTTAAGAAATTTTTAAGAGCTTTTAAGTTTCAAGGGATTTTAAATATTTAAAGGTACTTCACAAGATTTCGAAGAAATTTTAATAGATTTTAACAATTTAAAGGGATTTAATAGGATTTTAGAATATTTCAAAGAATCAAAGGAATTTTCAAGAGCTTTAAAAAGGTTCATGGGATTCATGGGATAAAGGTGTTAAAGGTTTTGAAATATTTTAAGGCATTTTGAAAGATTCCAACTCATTTCCAAAAGATTTAAGAATATTTAACGAATTTCGAAGGATTTCAGTGATTCTAAAAGATAAAAAAAATTGTATGGAGTTTTAAAGAATTTACTAAAATTACGAAAGATATGAAACAATTATATAGGATCTATATTTTTTTTAGGATATTTAAAGATTCCAACGGATTTATTAGATTCCTGAGGATTTCAATCATTTTAAGGAATTTCAAGTGAGATTTAACATTCCAATAATTTGAAAGGATTCCAAAGTACTTGCAATTTTTTAGATGTGTTGAAAACTTTAAGAAATTTTTAAGAGCTTTTAAAAGTTTCAAGGGATTTTAAATATTTAAAGGTACTTTACAAGATTTCGAAGAGATTTTTATAGATTTTAATGATTTGCCTTACATTCCTCTAAAACTACTCCATCTTACTGAAATCAATGCATTTTTTTGTGTTGTTTGGTTATTTTCAAATCCATTTAAATTCTTTTGAACTTTTTTTCTCTTTTGTATTTATTTGATTTCAGAAAAAAGTTACAATATTAATGCACATCAGTCACTTTTTAAATGAAAAATTAGTAGTTTTTGATAACTTTTTCGGTTTTCATCTTTTCCTTTTTTCACGTAAATTAGGCTGTGACACAGCCCTGAGAACAATAATTCAAAATTTAAATTAAACATTCTCGTATTCCATTTATAAAAGATTTTATATTAAAAACATTACAAGATTAGAAATTTGGCCTTTGAATATTAATATTCAGAGAAAATGAAAAATTTAGTCAGGGAAAAAACAGGATTCAGTCAGGGAATTTTCAAAATTAACTTTTGCAGGTACCCTGATATACATAAAACACTGACAGATTTGAAGGAAATAATATTTTTCCGTAAAAAATATTGCAGCAAATGAAAAAAACACATTGTATTTTTTATGATTTCCATATTATAAAAACTATGATCTCGGTTGATCTAATGAAAGCTTAATTTTCAAAGCGCCTAAGGCTGATTCTCGGAATTTTTACAAGCAATGAAAAATGTTTTTGGTGTCATGTGCGGTGTTTTAAAAATTATATGCGGGGCGGGATTAGCTAGCAGGATGCCTATCGCCTGAAAAATTAAAAAAAAAGGATAACAGAAATCTTTAGGACTAATGGAAAATGTGTTTAAATAAAAAATCTTGTTATTATTTATAAGGTTAATTTGAAATTAAGCATTAATTTGGTCGTTTTCTATAACAGATTCTCTTAACAATTAACATTTGAGAAATTTCATTTATTCGAATGATTTTGATTTTGCAAAACTTCAAGGAATGCTTTTTTCTGGTTTCAAGTTTTTTAACAACTAAAAACCTGCAATTTGTATTCTTTTTAAAATTTTAAAGCTTTAAAAAGTTCATAATTTCTAACTTTTAACATAAAAGAGGTTTTTTACTATAAAGTTGTTAAAAATTTATTTAGACCTTTTAATATTTTAATGATAAAATTGTACTTAGGAATTAACAATACAACTTTCTCGTAAAACTAAATTCACAAAAATATTTTAGAAAAGAAAACAATTTTTCATTTTCAAAAGGGTTGAAATGCGGAGGCTTCACAAATTGAAAAGTCCCACATTTAGATGTTTCTTTATAAATGTTTGATGCTTTGAAATTTTAAATTTAGACTCCTTTTCAAAATGTTTGCAGGTTTTAAAATTTGAAGCCTTTCATCTTTCTAATTGGACAGTTTCCAAAAAGAGAATATTTTCTAATATAATTTCTTCATGTTATAAAAAATTTCCAATTCTTAGGGTTTCGTAGCCCTGAGTAGAAACATTTATCGTTTCTGTGGGTGTCCGTCCATCGTACTTTTTTCAAGGAGTGGATGTAATGAGAAATTATAGGAGGGAAAGTAGGGGAAGTTAATTGAAATAAGGTAATAAGAGGGGGAGTGAGAATAATTGAGGGTAGGTGAAGTAGAAGAAATGCGAAAATAGGAAACAGGAGAAGTCATGGGAATTGAGAGCAGTTGTAGTGGGGAAAGTGAAAGGATAGGGAAAGTTAAAAGATGTGAGGGGAGAAGTAGTGAAAATTTCGGGAGGCGAGGGAAAAATAAGCGGATAGGAAGTAGGGGAAGTTTGAAGAAATTATGAGAGGGGGAGTGAGGGAAGAAGTAGGGAAAGTTGGTAAATTACGGGAGAGAAAGTAGGATAGTGAGCGAAAATTATGGGGAGGGGTGGTGAAGGAAAATAAGCGGATAGGAAGTAGAGAAAGTTTGGGGAAATTATGAGAGGGGGAGTGATAGTAATTAAGGATAGGTAAATTAGGGAAAGTAGGAGAAATGAGGAAATAGCAAGTTGGAGGAGTGATGGGAATTCAGATAGGAGCAGGGAAAATGAGAGGAAATAAGGAAAGATAAATTGAGGGTAGAGTAATTGAGTAGAAAGAAGGGGATGAGAAGTATGGGAAGTTTATGAAAATGATAGGGAAATGAGAGCAGGGGAAGTTAATTGAAATAAGGGGGAGGAAACTGGGAAAAATTAGGAGGGAAGTGATTAAAAATAAGGGAATGGGAATTAGGAAAAGTTAGTGAAAATTAGGTGACGGGAAGGAGAATTAATGATGAGAGGGGAGATGTGGGGAAATACGGGACTGGGAACTAAGAGAAGTTTCTGGAAATTATGGAAGGGGGAGTGAGAGTAATTGAGGGTAGGTGAAGTAGGAGAAATGAGGAATAAGGAAGTAGAAGTGATTAGAATTGAGAGGAGTGGTAGTAGCGAAAGTGAGAGGAAATGGGGAAAGAGAAAATGAGGGGAGAATCACTGAGTCGAAATAAGGAAAGAGGAAAATCAGGGAAAGGATGTGAGGGGAGAAGTAGGGAAAATTACGGGAAGTGAAATAGTATTGTAAGAGGAAATTAGGGAGGAGGGAAAATAAGCGGATAGGAATTAGGGGAAATTTGTGGAAATATTGTGATGGAGAGTGAGGGGAGAAGTAAACAAAGAATGGGAAATGAAGGGAGGGGAAGTTAGTGAACGTAAATTAGAGGGAGGGGTGTTAAGGGGATAGCAATTAGGGTAAATTTGGGGAAAAAATGGGAGGAGGAGTGAGAGCAATTAAGAGGATGTGAAGTAGAGAAAGTAGGAGAAATAAAGATATAAGAAGTAGAAGAAGTGATTGGAATTCGGAGGAGTGAAAGTAGGGAAAGTGAGAAGAGAGTAAATGAGTGGAAATAAGAGTGTGCGAAGTAGGGCATTTTCAGGGAAATTAAGTGAGGGGGAGTGCGGGAACAAGTACGGAAATTTATGGGAAATGAGAGGAGGGGAAGTCGCGGGAGTTAATTCAAATGCGGCGAAGAAAAGTTAGGGAAATTACGAAAGTGGAAATAAGGGAAAATACGGGGATGGCAATTAGGGAAAGTAAAAATGAGTTGATGGGAAGGACGAGAAATGAGGAGAGGGGAAGTATGGAAAAATAAGGGGCTGGGAAGTATCGTGAGATTATGGATGGAGGATTAAGAGTAATTGAGGGTACGTGAAGTAGGAGAAATGAGGAAAAAGGAAGTAGAAGTCATAGGGATTCAGCGGAGTGGTAGTAGGGAAATTGAGAGGAAACGAGGAAAATAAATGTGTGGGGAGGGTCAAAGAGTGGAAATAAGGTGATAAGAAGTAGGGGAACTTTAGGGAAATGTTGTGAAGAGGAGGTGAGGGGAGAAGTAGGGAATTTATAGGAAATGGCGGGAAGGGAAGTAGGATGTTGAGCGGAAATTAGGGGGAGGGAAAATATGCGGATAGGAATTAGGGGAAGTTTGGGGAAATTATGGGAGGGAGAGTGAGAGCAATTAAGGGAAGGTGAAGTAGGGAAAATAGAAGAAATGAGAAAATAGAAAGTTTGACAAGTAATTGGAATTCAGAGGAGTGGAAGTAGCGAAAGTGAGAGGAAATTAGGAGAGGGAAACTGAGGAGAGAGTAAATGAGTGGAAATAAGGCGATGAGAGGTAGGGGAAGTTTAGGGAAATTATGTGAGGGGTGGGGTGAATGGAGAAGTGGGGAAAGTGACGGGAAATGAGAGCAGAGAAAGTAGGGTAGTAAAAGGAAATGAGGGGGGAAATATATGGGAAGTAGAGGAAGTTTGTGGAAACTGTAAGAGGCGGATTGCTAGTATTTGAAGGGAGGTGAAGTAGGAATGATGAGGGAATAGGAGGTAGGGGAAGTGATGGGAATTCAGAGGAGCGGAAGTAATGAAAGTGAGAGGAAATGTGGAGAGGGGAAGTGAGGGCAGGTAAAAAAGTGGAAACAAGGGGATGAGAAGGAGCAGAAGTTTAGGGCAATGAGAGGGGGGAAGTAAGGGGCAGTAAGGGATGAAAAGTAGAGAAAATATGGTGCGTTAAGTGAAATAGGAGGGGAAGTTAGGGAACTGGTGAATAGGGAATTAGGGGTAGTGAGGGGAAACAAGAGGAATGCAAGTGGGATAGGGAACAAAGAGTATGAGAGTAGAAAGTTTGAATGATTTAATTAACGTGTTAATAGGCTATGAAACCCTCTTTGTAGGCGAGGCCGCCTACTTTAACTAATTTTTATTTAAGTTGAGAGAGAAATATTTGATAATATTTAATTTTGTGCATCGAGAATAGGATTTAAGTTTTTTAATGAATGTGAATAGTGGTTCAAAAAATATTTCTGCATAAAATGATAAAAATCCCAGGAAATCCTGAAATACTCAAGAGTTTTCAGTATCCTTAAACAGAGCGGATTAGGCTAAAGGAATGAGGCAAAACAGAATAACTTGCAACGCCTAAAGAAAAATAATCATTTATTCAAAACAAACGAATCGCTTTAGGAACAAAATGCAGGTACTAGCTAGGTCGTGATTTTTACAAATAATATAAAATACTCGTTTAGTCATACAATGGCAAGGTTCGAAAAGTCATACCTCTCACTCTCCACCTTAACGTGCTTAAAAAACTTAAAACTAATACGAAGGCAAATAAAAAATATGCGCATGTGACGGCAATGTAAGTCGTTTGTGAGCTAATGATGTTTCTGGTGAAGACATTTTATGCATGCCACAAACTACAAGTGAATCGTGTAGAATTTGAGTTCTTTATGATCCACTCAAATTTTCTAAATCTAATGGTATCGAACGAATTCTTCGTTGACTAACAATCTCTCTAATTTTATAACTTAATACGAATAGCATACAACCAGTTTTTTTCTCGATCGTACTAATCGAATGCTTTGCTTGAGGCTAAAGGAGAGGATAAAAAACCCACTGATCCTTTTTTTTATTTGTTATTGAAATTTGAATATTTGTTACTAAGCATGTTGCAGTGGGTGTCGCCGAAAAAATGAATTTAAAATAAATACTTATGTTTCAATTTCTTATCAAATGCACTTTAGTTATTGAAACTTTGGATAAAGTTTTCTTATTTCAAATGTAAAAAGGGAACCTTTAAATATTAGATCACATCTTTTCTTCTTCATTTTATTGGTAATCAATAATAATACATTTTTATGCAGGAAAAGAGATAGAATAAAAGTTTCTTCGGTTAAACTTTAACTGGAAAATTTGGAAAATTATACAATTTAGACCATCTTAAAATGAATATTATTATTGAATTTCAATAAAATCCTTGAGTTTGAAACCTTTTTTTTTTAATTCTGCAGTTTTTGTGTTCTCCAATTAGAAATCTGGTGGTTTTTGGTTTCTATTCATTTGAAAAATTTGCATTTTTGCGTCCACAAATTTACAATAGAATTTTGACAACTTCAATTTGAAATTGTTTAATTTTAAGGTTTGACTTTAAGCTTTAATTTAATGTATGTACTTTAATTTGATGTTCACTTTTGAAAGCTTCGAATTTATAACATTAGAAGACTTTCAGCTTAGATATTTAAAATAAAAAAATGAGATTGTCAAATTTGTATCCGTTTGAAATTGAAATTGTTTAATTCTTAACATTATCTATATTTCTTAATTCTTCCTTTTTAATACTTTTATTCACAATGAAGGAATTTTGAATGCTTCCCACTGTAAATGATATAACTATGTGAATACCACTAGATAAAAGTTATTATACAAGATAAAACTATTTTTAAATAAAACTTTGAAATCTCCGAATAGATATTATTTAATCTACTTTAATTTTTAATAATATATTTGAAATATGTAATATGCTGCCTCTATAGTTTCCAACTGGTCAGTTAATTAATTTTTTAACTTTGAGTTTAAGTATTTAACTTTCAAATTTAAAATAATTAAGTTTGAATGGTTATTTAACAAACTGTTTCCTTTTGTTGCCCTTAATTTAATAATTTGTCAATTTTGAGACCTTGAACTTTATGCAAATTTTTTGATACTGTACTTTGACAATGATAATTTTTAAATTTTAAATTTAAACTTGTCAATTTTTGAATTCTTAAAGTATTTATCGTTCCAAAAATCAGATCTCTGAACAAGACTTTTTTTATGATTTCCAATATCAAAATAATATGATTGATGATGCCATTTCGAACAAATAATATTACTTTTAATGAATACATTGTTAAACCTTAAAAAAATTATTTTAATAATGTTTTTTTCAGGTGAATTTTTTTGATACTGTTGGGGGGGGGGGATTTCCTATGACTCCACTTTTCACAAAGTTCAAAGCCATTTCTTTAATGTTTGAAATCGTTAAAACAATATTTAAAAAAAAACAATTATATTTAAAGGTTATTTACTTTCTTTCTAAATTGAAACCATTTTTCGTCATTTTTGTAATTAAAAAAAAGTTCTTTTCTTTCATAAGAAATGACGGATCATATAAATAAAATTATTAAAATCATATAAAACTTTTTTTTTAATTTTTAAAAAATTTTAATAGACCGGAATTCCAAATTAATAAACTTGAAACGCTAAATTTTTATATTCGAAACTTTAAACACATTTTTTATTTTTTTAAATAAAGTGGTGTATTATAGTGAAAATATAGAAATCAATAAGCTCGAAGTGTTTCGTTCCCCCATAGGATCGGAGTTTAAATAAAAGTTTTTTCTTAAATCGGACTTTCCTCACGATTCTCTCTGTAGGATCGAAGGAGGGATTAAAATCATTTCGACCAAATTCAACGCGCAATACTCTCCGTAGGATCGGAGCTTAAGTAAAAGTTTTCCTTAAATCGAATCTCTCCTTATATGATCCTCTCCATAGGATCGAAGAAGAGGTCTAATTCAATTAAATAAATATGTTTAACAATCTCTAATTATTTGAATTTAAATTTAGTTGTTGATAAGCAATTTTTTGTAAAAATCTTCAGAAAAATGTTCAGAAGCTGTCTCTGCAACACCCTTAAATAAATCATACTAAAAGATAGGAGGAAAATATTTATCTTTCTCCTATAAATTATTGTTGCCTGAGTGTTTTAACCTCTGTATTAATCTAGGGGTAACTTTAAGCTCACTATGAGATTACCTGATGACTCCATAGGAGTGTTCTCTCTGCTAATTGACAATCTGCCGCCAATCGAGACGGCAAACTCTTCCACCTTTCTTCCTCGCGTTCCCTCTTTCTAGCAAATTCTTCGTCCCCATGTTCCTGGGACAAAGTGGGCAAGATCTGCATTCTTTGAGCAAATTTGTAGCTGTCCTGACGTTGCACATGTTCCCCAAGTCTCGAAATTCCACTCGAAGGCACGGGGATTGGAGTCGGACTGCCTCCACCTCGGTGTCTGTGATACAGATTCCTCTTCTGCTGGAGCACTCGTTGCTGAACCAGTAGTTGCAATTGGGTCCCTGATTCGGCACGAGTTTTGAATTGAGACTGATTTTGTGGAGGTGTTGAAGGAGACCTCAAGTGAACAAGATCTAAGTGACCTCGGGCTTTTCCTGAATCTGAAAAGAAATTAACATTTCCAAAATTAGAGAATACTTTCAATTAAAAGTTCCTCCAATTGTTACAAGGAATTTTCAAAGGGGTAATCGACAAATTACGTAACACGATTTGAGGGGTGGCGGGTTTGGTAAAATCAGACTGTTTCTTGTGAAGCGTGGGAGGGGGTAGAGTTCGCAGAACTTACATATAAAAAAGTTCTTAATAAGAAAATTAAATACAAATATATTGAAGCTTAGAGGGAATTTAAGCGAAAATACATCGAGATTCAACCAAAGAAACATCATTTAAGCGTAGTAAATTTAAGGTTACAAAAAATGATTTTGAACAAGAAAAAAACGAATTCTTAACAAAATATTCCAATTTTCAACCAGACATATATTTTTAACCAAGAAAATCAATTTTCTTCAAAAAAGGATTAGGATCAACCGAGGAATAATAACATTTTCAGGTAAAAAAATAAATTTTCAACCAGAACAAAAACAAATTTTCAACAAAATTGTTAAATTGTCAACCATGGAAATAAGTTTTCAACTAAAATGACAAATCTTGACCTACAAAATAAATGTTTAACAAATTAGTGCAACTTCTGACCAATTTGTTAAATTTTCAACAAAGAAGATACATTTTCTACTAAAAAACATGAATTTTCAAGCAAATAGATATATTTTCAATCAAAAAGAAGAATATTTAACAAAAAAGTTGATTTTTTAACCCAAAAATATGAATTTTCAATAAAACAATTAAATGTTTAACTAAACACATAACTTTTTGATAATAATCATGAATCTTAAGCCAAAGAAAAAAGGGATTTTTAACCGCATAAGACTATTTTTGAACAAAATACATCAATTTTCAACCAAAAACTTGAATTTTCAATTTTCAATTATAAAACTTGATTTTAATAAAACAATTTTTAACAAAACTGTTCATAAATCTTCAAATAAAAACATGATTTTTTATTCAAATATTCAATTTTTTACAAAAAATGAATTTTGAACCAAGATGATTAATTTTCTATAATAAAGACGAATTTTCAACAATATCCAAGAAATTTGCACTAAAAAAATATCAAACAAAAATGAATTAGTTACCTTTTCAGATAAAAAAGTAATTTTTAATAAAAAAATAATTATTAACAAAAAGAAATTAAATTTCCAATCAAGGTGATAAATTTTTAACGAAATACATATATTTTCAACTAAATTGTTGAATTAAAAATAAAGAAGATAAAGTTTCATAAAAATAATTCAATTTTTAACCGAAGAAATGAAAATTGAACTAAAATCATAAATCGTCAACCAAAATCTTTCCTTTTTTTCAAATAGTTCAATTTTTGGCAAGAAAATTAATTTTGAACAAAGATGATTAACTTTCTACAAAAATGTCCATTTTTCAAAAAGATGTACGAAATTTCAATTGAACAAAAAAATGTCAACCAAAAATAGAATAGTTATCGTTTAAGATAAAAAATAAATTTTTAACCAAAAACCTAGTTTTCAACAAAATAGTTCAATTTTCAACCAAAGAGATGAATTTGAACAAAATACACAAATTTTCAACTAAATTGTTGCATTTTCAAACAAATAGATTTCAATTTTTAAGTAAACAGTTTCATTTTTAACTAAAAAAAATAATTTTTTATTGACGGAGATTAATTTGAAAGTAAAAAGGACGATCTTCTAACAGAAGACTGGCAGACAAAATATCAAAAATGTTAAATTTTCAAGCCAAAAAGACGTTTATTTCACAACACGGTTGAATTTTTAAACCAAAAATATAATTTTTCAACAAAAGAGTTAATGTTCAACTACATCGTTTAATTTTCAACCCAAGAAGATGGGATTTTCAACTAAACGTTTGTCAAACAGGATGATTCTTTAAACTGAAAATTTAACTATTTTATTTTTGGTAAAAAAATTATTTTATTTGAAAAGTCAACTATTTGGTCATTAAACTGTTCTCTTTCATTTTACCTTGAATGCTTCGCTGCTTGACGGGCCTGTCTCCACCACCCTGCTGGCTGAATAATAATCGAGGACCTCCATCAGATGCTCGTCTTCCTTGAGAGACCCTCGATATTCTCGCTACAGGAGATGGACTCTGTGGTATCGGAGGTGTGCAGGAAGGCAAACTACTCGTAAAACATGCACTCATTGCTGAATAATCGGGTGGACAGCCAGAATCAAAACTTGACTCGAACAGTTCTGATGATGAGCTACCATGGCTGCAACCAGTCGCAAAAAGAGCAGCTCTACTCGGCGGTTCCACTGGATCCAATATTGCACCATCAAAGTGGTGTTGCTTATAATCACTCAGTCTTTTGTTGACTATTTGACTATCGATTCGTTGACTTATGTCCCGATCTAGGCCCAGTCTGTGTTCCTCTAATTTTATCTGGGCTTCTCTTAACTCATCTACACTTGGACCTTCTTCTAAATCTCCTTCGGCACTGCAACAACCTTCGTCGGTAGAAGAACTCGTTGAACTGAATCTCTTTCCTGCCCTACCCATTTCTTCCCTTCTGAAGCAAAAGCGAGAAACGATTTATTTAAAAGAAAAGTCTCTCCCATGGAAATTCAGAGTTGTGAATTCAGGTTAAAAGTTCCCCAAAGTCGTGACAGTAAAGCCTGATGAGAAGAGCATATTATAAAGAATTCAATTATCGATTGGATGTAATTAAAATAAGTTCGGATGCTAGATTAGGTTAATAAAAGAAAATGAAGCAGAAAAAAATGATAGATAAATTAAAATGAAAAAGATACAAAAGAAAACTGATGGAGGAATATTGTAGGGAAGGAAAATAAATTACCAAAACAGAAAGAGAGAGCCACCGATCTTCCAATCCAACCTGTCTCGAAAAATGTTCCAATTTCTGCACCATCACTAAAGTTCAACGTCCCACTAAGTTATCGCTGGAAATAAATAAATCAATAGATAAAAGAAATGTGGAAAAATCAGGAGTTGGTCGATCGTTCTTGGCAGGCAGGATTGGAAGCTGAGATTGGAAGCTGTCTTCTGATGATCAACCCTTTCACACATGAGAAAAAGTTACGATTTTTAATTTTTCAAATTAGAACCTTCCAAACTGAACAATTTTAAAAATTATTAAAAAGCTTTAAAAATTGAAAAATAGGAACTCAATATTGATGATTTTTATGTTTGAACTTTAATATTGTACAATCTTAAACAGATATTGTCCAATTATTAATGTTTAAGGTAGTTGTGTCAGTCATGTTTTATGAAAGAAAAAACCTTATTTTAACAATAGTTCTTTAATTGAATTTTTTCGTAGTGCAGCTTCTTAGCAATTAAAAAAAATGGCTGTGGGTTTTAATAAATGATGGCTTATTTTTTTAGAGGAAAACGTTTTATACAACTTTCTTATTTCCAATTTTGAAAATAAGTAAATAATCTTTGTAATATAGTTCTTTGTTTAAAACTCGTTTTATTTTAAAACAATTGTTTATTTGATTTCAGTCAAAGAAAAATTTGCTTTCAAAATTGGAAACAGTACAGTTGCAGACAATGTTTTTCCTAAACAAATAAGTCATGATTTATAAAGTCCACCATTTTGCAAAAATTGGTAAGAAGCCAAAAATAATTATTTTTTGCAAGTTTAAACATTTTTTTTTATTAAAATAAAGTTTTCTATTTAAAATGATATCCGTAATATTATTTTAATTCTTAAAACCATAGAATAAGTATTTTTTCAGAGATCTGATTTTAGACACAACTGCCGCAAATTTGAAATTGTTCGTGTTGGGAACGTTTTCATTACAAACTGATTTGACAACTAAGGTTTACAATTTAAAAAAATTGTAGAATGTTTATTTTAGTTTAAATTATTCCTTTTTTATCATTTTAAATGTGAAATGATCAAATCTTCGCTTTTCTAATTTGAAATATTGTCCAATTTTGTTAAACCTAACATTGTGACGTTGCAGGAATTATTTGATTGATAAAATTGACAAAAAGGCCCATAGATTATTATAACAAATTTTAGAAAAGAAACCCAAGGCTAAATAATAAAAAACGTTGAAGGTTTTACTTATTAATATAAATAATAGTTATTTGCATATTAGTTTTTTTCCCATCACTTTAGACAAATTCGTAATCTTGATTGAATTTCAATGAATAAAAGTTCATTTTATATCGTATACAATGCTTTATAGTTCTATTCATCCAGTTTTTATGGAGATTTTTTTTGGGTATTATAAGGCCTTACATTTAGTTATTCATTATGCGAAATACATAATATCCAAAATAACATTGAGTAAAATCAGAATATATTCGTATAGAATCTTTTAGGGCAACAATGTGTTATTGTTATCAAAATTTCTATATAGAACCCAATAATTCAATCTATGTATTTTTGGTTAAAAGTCAACTCTTTTCGTTTCAAGACTCTATTATTAAATGTTTGGTTAAAAATTCACTTTTTTTCGCGTGAAAATTTTATTATTTGCTTCAAAATTGAATTATTCGTCTTTGGCTGAGTGGAAAAGTAAAGAGATAGCGGCACTAGCAGTCATTTTTCCAAAATATTAGTAAAATATTGTAATCGCTCAAAAAAAGTCTCAATATAGTAGTGAGCTTGATGCCTAGGGTCCATATTTTTGGCTCGGCAACTACTTTAAAGTGATTATGATAGGTTTTTCTACTTGAATTAAAAAAAGCGTAAAAAGCAATTTAGCTTTTGTTTCGCGTTTTTCCTGGTTTCAAAAAAGTTCAGAATTTCTATTCCTAGAATTTGGGATTTGATGTTGCAAATTCATTCATGAGGTTATAATTAATGTGCAAAAGGGTCGAAGCAAAAGGTGCGTTGGAAAAAGAACTACCTACCTTGACTTATATTTATCTTCTTTCTGCCTTGTCACTGAAGACCAACAACTATTGTTTGGAGAACTGTTTGTTCGATGTTGTTTCACTCTTTCTAGCAGTAAAAAGTAAATTGCGGCGTGATGATCGTAGCTATTGTTTCTTAATGACTGTGAAATAAATCAATTTTCATATAACATGCGAAAGAAGGATTTTTACTTCAACTTTCTTTAAAAAATATTGAATCAAGCTTAACGTTAAGTTTAAATTAATATTGAATCTTCTAGATTTCCCAAGTTCACCATTATCAGGATTGCCACACAGTCACTTAAGTTACTTTTAGTCACTTTTTAAAATAAAAAATTACTTTAGTGGCTTCTTTTAATAATTTAAAACGAGAGCACAACAATTTATAAATTTTGTTGACTTTAAAAAAAATGTATTTAAATTCTTTTGAATTCTTATAAATTTCTTCAAAATCCTTTCAATTCTTTTGAATTCTTTGAAATTCACTGACTTTCAATGGACCTT
Organism: Acraspis erinacei; assembly: GCA_035041075.1. NCBI lineage: Eukaryota > Metazoa > Arthropoda > Insecta > Hymenoptera > Cynipidae > Acraspis > Acraspis erinacei. The sequence continues at coordinate 14,980,423 of JAWWLR010000148.1, read as the reverse complement.
TTTTTGGACTTTTAATTTTTTTTAATTTAACCTAAAAAATTTTATATTCACCTTGCATTTTTATGGACTTTATGAGATTCTTCTTCGCTAATACTATTCACTCCTATTTATCTGAATTCAATGGAACGCATTCTCAATTCTTCCCAATTTTACAGTAATCAATTAAATATCTTGGATTTTTGTAATTTCATTCAATTCCTTTGAATTCACTTGGAATTATCTCTGAATTCTTAGTAATGTTTCCTGAATTATTTAATTTTTTTATTTACCCTGCTACTTAAATTTACTTGAATTCTTCTAATTGCACTTAATTATACTGAACTCATTGATTGATTGACTCGTTTCACTCCCATTTTACTCAGTTCGCATGAATTCATCTAAACTCACTTCACTTTGACTGAAATCAGTGGAATATTTTTGATTTTGTTTTAACTCATTTGAATACACTTATACTCTTTTAAATTCAAACATACTCTTTTGTATTCACCTATATCTTTTGAATTCACGTATACTCTTTTAAATTCATTTGAATACCTTTGAATTATTTGGATTTTTTAAAATTAATTTGAACTCGTAAAAATTAATTCAATTTTATTCAATTAAATGAATTACATTTTTTATTTTTTTATGTCACCCTGCAGTCTTATAAACTCAACTTAAATTCTTCAGACGTTTTCTTAAATTCTTTTGAATTCCCTTTAATTATTCTAAATTCACTCCAATTTTACTAAAATCAGTGAAAATGGATTTAAACTTTTTTTTAATACACTTGACTTTTTATGATTGACCTCGAATTTTAATGAATTTCATCAAATTCTTCCCATTTCCCTTAAATTCATCTAAACTTATTGGAATTTTATTTAATTCTAGAACTGATTTTAGGAATGTATCCTTAATTCGTTAAAATTTTCCTGGACTTATTAAGCATTCTATCCAATTCTTTTGAGTTCCCTTGAATTCTTCTAAATTCAGTCCAGTTTTATTGAAATAAGTTGAATATTTTGGATTTTGATTTGAATTCACTTAAATTTTCATGCATTTAATCAAATTTTTCTACTTTTCCTTAAGTTTCTTCAAATTCACTCAAATTCATTTGAAGTAATAAAAACTGAGCTGCAAATCATTTTACGCATTTTTTAGCTAGAAACATTAAATACTGAACGTTTTAATTTTTTGTATAAACTGAACCCTTCTTAAATTAGAAGTTGAATTCTTTTTTTTTTAATAGTTAAAAAGTCATTGAAAAGCTTCAAAATATTATTTCAAAATCTTAACATATATACATTTTGTTTTACTTTTTTCTTGATATTTTAAATTATGTTTGAAATTTTTTTAGAACTTCTAAATTTCTTTTAAAATTATTAGAATTTTTCCTAAAATTTTGTAAAAAAATCCTGCAAAATAAAAAAATTCTAGGATTCTTAAGAATATATTTTTCTTCTTTTGAGGCCTTTTACAATACTTAAAAAGCTTCTAAATTTTTTGTTCGAAAATCTGCAAAAATCTATATTTTGTTTCAAATTATTTACATCATTATTTAAATTTTTTTAATTAGTTTTGAAACTTTTCAAAACTTTTAAACATCTCTTCAACTTACACGTTGTAATGTGAATAGTATCAGAATTGAGAAAGATAACAATTCAATTATTTAAAGAAAATGTTGTAATCAAGCTTGGACAGATTTTTTTTCTAATAATTTGTCAAATTCCCAGTCAAGAAATAAATGCACTGTCATTTCCCGGTTTCCCGATCCAGCGGCCATCCTGTGAATTCGTTAAAATTCACTTCGAATTTTTATAAATGGCATCAAATTGTTTTCAATTAAATAGAAAGTTAGTCCACTTTTGGTTACTTTTTTGGTTTAAATAGGTCAATTTTTTTACGGTTTCGTAGCCCCGGGCACAAACTCTTATAGAATCGATCGAGTGACCGTGACGTCCGTCGTACTTCTCTCCTGGGAGGGGAAGTGAGGGGAAATGATAGGAGGGAAAGTGTTGTGAAGTAGGAGGTGAAGTAGAGGAAGTGAAGGGAAACTGAGAAGATGGGTGAAGGAAAAGAGGGTAGTATGTGAAGTGAGAGGGAGATAGTTGAAGCGAGGTTAGAACAGGGGAAGTGAGAGGAAGGAAGTTAGTAATGGGGAAGTAGGAAAGTTAGGAACGGGATAATGAGGAGAATTGAGGGATGGGGAAGTTGTAGAAATGAGGGAAGGGTTAGCAAGGGAAATAAGGAGAGGGGAAGTGAAGAGAGGGAAATTAGAGGTAGTTTAGGACATTTAAAGTAGTGGACATGAGGGGAGGGGACCTAGGGACAGTATCCAGAAATGAGGGGGACGCAGGATCTAGGAAGTAGGTGAAGTGAGTTGAAATTGTGGAAGGGAGTGAGAGAAAATATGAGGTAGGGAAGTAGGGGAGATTAAGGGAGGGGAGAGGTGTTAGCTGGGAAATGAGGAGTGGGGGTAGAAGTGGGGAAAGGATGGCAGCCCTGATCAAGAGAATAAAATTGCTAAATTTTTGTCTGTCTGTTAGATAATGACAAATATTTTATAAAATTATATAGGTACCTCTCTTGTGCGAGTAATATCTATTCCTAAACTGTGCATGAGCCTCAGGATCTGATCGTTGGGTTCTTGTTGTGAACTTGGTATCGTAGAGGCTGCTGTATAAATTCCGTCGGCTGCTCCAGCCATCCAACGATGTCTTTTGATTTGCGGAATTGTGTATCGTTTCGATGGCTCCAAGACCAACATTTTTCGAATGAGGCTCTCACAGTCTGCAATTTTTTATTATTTATTTCTTGTTTGCAATTAGAAAGCTGATATAATTTAATAAAAATTTTTTTTTAATAATAATTAAAACAAGTAATCAACAAACCTGTGCTCATAAAATATGGAATACGAAATCTACCACTGAGAACACGATCTCGCAAAGATTGCAAAGTTGATCCATCAAAAGGCAGTGCTCCACAGACCAAAACGTAGAGAACAACTCCAAGACTCTGTAAAATAATTGTCAAAAATTAAAGATATTGTTTATGTTAACTTCCTTTTCAGGAATAACCGGGAAGTGACTATAAATTTACTTCTTAAGGGTTTCCTGCATTGCAAAAGGATAACTTTTAATTTTAAAGGTTTTTATTTAATTGGAACTTCATAGGGAGAAAATTACGATTTTTCAAATTTTTAGAACACTTTTTCCTTCTAACATTTTTATAGAGTTGAAGTGGGGAACTTTTTATTTTCAATTTTTTTTTCTGAATAGGAAGAGGGACATTTTGTGGTTTTCAAGACTTTTGTTGAGTTGGAAGGGAGGAAATTTCTGTTTAAAATTTTTTTTCTGAAGTGAAAGAGGATAATTTTTTATATTAAACGTTTTGATTCAGTTGGAACTTGTAAGAGAGAAAATTACGATTTTTCAATTTTGTCGGAAAACTTTTATTTTCTAGGATTTTTATTGAGTTGAAGGAGGGAATTTTTTATTTTCAATCTTTTTTTTGTGAATTGGAAAGTCATTTTTTTTCTTTTTCAGACTTTTATTGAGTTGAAAGGGAGGAAATTTTGGTTCTCAATTTTTCTGAATTGCAAGAGGGACATTTTGTCATTCTTCAGATTTTTATTAAAAAGAAAGCATTTTTATTAAAAAAAAGCATTTTTATTGAGATGAAGGAGGGAAATTTTTATTTTCAATCTTTTTTTCTGATTCGGAAGAGAGTATTTTTTATTTTTAACATTTTTACTAATTAATTGGAAGGGAACTAAAAATTGGAACTCTCTAACTTTCATTTCAGAATTATACAAGGCCTAAACTGAAATATTTAATTCTTCTTGATCGAATTGAAATAAGTACCCAAACATCGATTTCCGGTCCAGCGTAATGTTTTCCTCGAAAAACCTCAGGTGCAGCATACGGGGGGCTGCCACACCAGGTGCTCAAACGTTCTCCAGGCGTAAACCTGTTACTGAATCCAAAATCAGCAATTTTTACGTTCATCTGAGCATCGAGGAGCAAATTTTCAGCTTTCAAATCTCGGTGAGCTACACCTGTCGTATGACAATACTCAACAGCAGATAAAATTTGAGCAAAAGTGGATCGCGCTCGTGGCTCTCCCATTCTTCCATATCTCGCTATATAATCGAATATTTCACCTCTGCTCGCGTATTCACAAACCTAGACAGCAGATAAAAAATACAAGGTATAACGGATGGATTTTTAATTTTATGGTTCAAAATTCAGATGCAAAACTTAATTCCTCTCTAACAAACATTTCTTAAGATAACTCTTAAGTTAAAACGACCAAAAGAGAATCAGGAACATCTGAAGGAATTTTTTTTATTTTCGCAGAATTTTTCCAAAATTTTAGGAATCAGAATTTTTTGAAATTAGGAATTCAGAAATGAATCGGGAAGATCTAAAAATAATGTAGGAATAATTCAAGTTAATTTAAAATATAATTAAGAATTTTTGGGCCTTTGAGGATTTTTCCCAAGCGTAAAAAATCCTAAATATCATTAAAACTACCCAAATTTGTTCTAAAATGTTGTAAAATCCTGTAAAATAAAAAGAAATCTTGAAAAAATCTCTTTAGTTTAATTAGCATCTGTTACATTTTTTTGTCGAAAATGCATCTTTTTTGGTTCCAAATAGTTTAAAAATAATTTTGGATTATATTAGTGTTATTCGTCGGAAATTTCTACTTTTAATAAAAATAATATATTTCAATAATTCACCATTTTTATCGATTTTAGTTTATGTTACCGTTGTACAGGAAATCGGTATTTTTACTATTTTTAGTACGAAGTAATCATATTTAAATCCATCTATTTTTGCTTTAAATACAAAAATTTACCATCTTGAACAATTTCGAATTGTGATAGTGTTTTTCTCAGAAATGCAAATTTTTATTTAAAAATCATGAAGTATTACAAAGAAGATTGAATATTTTTGAACGATTTTAGACCATGTTAGTTTTTTTCGTAGGAAATTTTAATTTTTTATACAAAAATATATTTCAAACTATATTTACAATTTTTCGACAGCTTTAGTTTATGGTCGCGTGTTTAACTTGAGGCTTGAGACTGATAATTATTAACGAAAGTCCTTACATTTAAATCCAAATATTTTTTGTTTTTAACAATCGCATTTACAATCTTGAACAATTTCGAATTGTGATAGTAATTTTCGTCATAATTTGAAATGCTAATTAAACAAATTATGAGGTTTTAAAGAAGATTTAACATTTCAAAAAATGTGGATTAAGTTATTGTTTTTTCTTGTCGGAAATTTGTATCTGAAAAAAAATAATATATCAACGATGCACAATTCTTTTTTAACAATTTTAGGTTATTTTACTAGGAATTGCGCGCGTAGAGCGCGTGTTTGTTTTATATTAAGAATAGAAAATCTGCGTGAATAATATATGCATAGAATTATAATATCTTTAATAGAATTAATTTGAGGCTACTTACTAAAAATTTTCCATTTTTGAGTCTCCTAATTTTTAATTTTTAAATAAAAATGTATTTTAATATAGTTTTCGATGCTTGAACAGTTATAAATTAAAAGCGTTTGAAATTAAACGATTTCTAATGATTCAAATGATAAATTATACAATTTTAAATAATTTTATATTGAAACATTCAGAAAATGACCAATTAAATTTTCGATCATTAAGTTTTTTTGTTGTCTAATTTATCAAGTGTCGATATGAATTCTTTACAATTAAACAAATTGTAATTGAAGATTTACATTTTTTTAAATTGAAATCGAAATTTTTATGCTTGATAATTCCTAAACTTTAATTTTTAATGTTTTAAATTATTTCACTTTTAACGTTTTTGAGAAAACTTACTTGATTAGTACAGAAAAATTGAACGATTTTTCATTAAAAAAAATTTTTATTTTGAAGATTTTAAGTTTGAAGTACAAAATATGAAAAAAAATGTTAAATTTAGAATTATGTAGGTCTGAATCTCTCATTCTAACATTGTTTCATTTTTAAAGTCTCAAATAAATTTTTTTTCAGTTTTGGAGGCTTGATTTAAACACATTTTAAAGCCTTTTTTGAACTCTAAAGAAAATAGTTTTACTATGGCAGCAAAAATAAAAAAATAAAGATTAAAACCTTTTACTTTTCAAATTATTCAGTTTTTAACGATTTTTATAATTTTGAAGTTTTAAAGGTTTTAAAAAGGTTTGAAAAGTTCGAAATTTGAAATTCGGAAAATTTCTTAATTTAGAGTTAAGCAGTTTTGAATGTCTAATTCTAAAGTTATTTCTTTTTGAAAGATTGTACAATTTAGAATAATTTGTTTTTGCAATTATTAAAAAAAATATATTTAAAGTTGACGTATAACATTCTGTTTCTGGGTACAAATTGTATTATTTTTTGGTATTAAATTCTTACCATGTATATCATATTTTTGGTTTCCATTACTTGATACAACTTAACGATGTGTGGATGCTCTAATTGCTTCATTATTTCAACTTCCCTGTATACCTTCTCGAGATTCGTAGGATCTAATTGAGTCTTATCGATGATTTTAATAGCTACCTGTGAAGAGAATTTTTTTAGCAAGGCGCAAATACACCTTTAAAAGAATATTGGTTAATCTTTCTTTTCTTTAAAATTTTTCAACATATATAGTTAAATTAAAATATAATTAAATTTTCGAAGATGTTATTCCCTTTAAAGATTTTGATGTCCGAATTTTAAATTCACGCTTTCGATGTTGAAACGATTACTTAGGACAAATCATTTTTTAAGAACAAGAAAAAATCGGCTGTTATCCGGTTTTGAACCGGGCATCGATAGTGCCAATCCCGGTCCAAATACGGACCAAGGCAGATTTGTTCTTGCACTGCAAAAATTGTGTTTCGGAAATAATCGAATTAAGATGGAAATTTGTAATAATTAAAAATACATAAAAATTAAAAACTCAATAGTTAAATTTCTTTTCATTCTTATATTAATTTATTATTTACAAATTTGATTGCATTGTTATATTATTGAAAGAATTAATATTTGACGCAGGTATTTTCTATGTTAGTTACCTCTGTCTTGGCAATTCGATGTCTTGCCAATTTGACCACAGCAAAATTTCCTTTGCCGATGGTACCGTCGATGTCGTAAAAACCGACGCGGATTTGTTTCTTGTTTGTTCCTCCTCCTGCGTCCATTTTTTAGCGAGATTTTAATTCTCCAGTCTAAAATAATCATAGACTCTATCTTTCTTTCTCTGAAAAATTAGAAAATATAATTTTTTTATCACGATTACTATTGCAATCATAACCAATCGATAGAAGTATAAAAATAACCTTATAGCTAGGAAATCAATAATGCTAATGAAAAAAACGGTTTGTTTCTAAAATTATTTTAAACAATTTAAGTGAAAATATTTTAGTTATTATATTAGTCATATGCATTTTATAAGGGATCATCTACAAATTATGTAGGACATACATAAACTACATTAATTTTCAACCAAATAGTTGAGTTTTCAACTAAAAAAAAATTGTTTAATAAAAAATTGAACAATTAAATTTTCAGTCAAAACAATGAATTTTCAAAAAAGAAAAAAGGGAATTTGCAAAAAAATAGTTTCAAATAAATAGGTTAATTTTGAACCAAGAAGACCAAATTTCTATTAAAAAAGTTAAATTTTCTACAAAAAATGAAATAGTTAAATTTTTGGGTGGAAAAAATTATGGAAAAAAACGAATTCAGGAAAATAGTTCAATTTTTAGTTCAAAAAATTAATTTTTAGCTAAATAAAAAAACGAATTTTCAACAAAAATTTTCAATTTTTAACCAACGTTATAAATTTCATTTAAAAAAGATGCATTTTCAACAAAAAATTGAATAGTTAAGTTTTCAGTTAAAAAAATTATAATGAATTTTTAACTAAAATGATGGAATATTCAACTCGATGATTTAAATTTGAAGTTAAACTCGCAGTCAAAATAATTAATTTTCAATAAAATAAAAAAACTAATTTCGAGCAAAATACTTAAATTCTCAGTTTAAAAAATTAACAAAAGAGTTCAATTTTTAACCATACAGGATTAATTCACAACAACAAAAACGTAAAAGTTTATATTTCAACTAAAAAGAGTGTATTTTTTAAATAAAAAACAATTGAATTCAACCAATAAAAGAATTTTCTACAAAATAGTTATGTATATTTTCAACCAAAGAACAGAATTTTTAACTATATCGTTGAAATTTTAACCGGAAAGATTGAATTTAAAACAAAATAAATAAATTTTCAACTAAAATTATAATTTGTTAACCAAAAGTAGAATAATTAAAATTTAGTTAGAAAAATAAGTTGTCAACGGAAAAAAACAAAATTTTCAGTAAAAAATTGAATTTTTAACAAAATAAAATAAATTTGCATAAAAAATAGAATAATTGTACTTTTAGTTTAAAAAATTAAGTTTCTACTTTAAAAAGAGGTTAATAAAATAGTTCAATTTTCAACCAAACAAATGAATTTTTAACTAAAATGATGAATATTCAACAAAATAATGAATTTTTAACTAAATAGTTGGATTTTCAACAACAAAAATTAATTTTTTTGATCGAAAAAGAATATAATAGTCCAATTTTTAGTTAGAAAAATAAATTCTTAGCTAAAAACAAACGAATATTCAACCAAAAAAATAATTTCTAACCAAAAATAGAACAGTTAAATTTTCTCTAAAAAATGAATTTGAAATCAAATAAAATAAACTTTCAACCAAACTGATGAATTTCCAACCAAGGCGATTAAATTTCATCACCAAAGAAGATAAATTTTCCAGAAAAAGAAAATGTAAAAGCTGATTTTTCCGTTAAATAAATGAACTTTTGACTGAAATAATAAACCATTAAGTGTCAGTAAAATAAAATTTTCAACGAAACAGTTAACTTTTTAACCAAACAAATGTATTTTCAACGAACAAGATTAATTTACAACCAAACGTGGAACAGTTCAATTTTCAGTTAAAAAATTATATTTTAACAAAAAAAAAATAAATATAAAGTAGTAAAATTTTGATCAAAAAATTTTTTTTTACTTAAGTGATGGATCATAAATAAAAAATGCATTTTTAAGAAAGTAGATCCATGTTTTTAACTCAATGAAAAATGTAATAGATGATATTTAAATTAAACAAATTTTCTAATTTAAACCAAAAACAATTGAATTCAATCCAAAAAGACGAATTATCAACCACAAAAAATGGTTTCTTAATAAAATGGTTGAATTTTTAACAAAATAAAAAAACTGCAAATTTAATTTATTGAAAATTCCCTGACTGTGGGGTTTTCGCTGATATTCCCTGACTTTTTGAATTTTTCTTACCAGCAACAGCCCTTTAATATTATAATTTAATATAAAAAATTGTATTGTATTAATTAAATCCCATTTATGTCAAAAAGATAAATCCAGCTGCTTTTCTTCATGTTCTTATTCTTAATAATTTTGGCTGACCTCGAGTAATTCAGGGATATTCATAGGTACGTTCTGAGCTTCAAACTTTGGTTCAAAAGTTTCTCTCGAACTAAAAATTTGCACAAGTTTTTTGTAAACCAGTTTTTCTGGCAAGCAAAATAAATTTTTTATTTTTAAGTTACCAGTATTTCTTAAAGTAAAGGAAATATATATTAAAAATATTATTCACATTGATGGTTAATATTAATTTAAGAAACGAATATAAATATTAATAATTAGAAGTGAATTTCTGCATTTTAAATATAAACAGTACATTAATTGCAAGTAACAGTTATCGGTAATTTTATAATTAAAACAGAATTTGTTCGATCCCCTAGAGTTCAGAAATATCTCGATATTTCAAGCATAGCACTATGGATAATTAATTAAAAGTTTATAACAAGAATCTAAAAGAGTTGTCGTTTGCTATTTGTCTTTCAGAATTAAAATCAAATATAAGATGGTGATTAAAAATCTAATTTTATTCAAGGAGTCTTTATCGATTTTATGACGCAGAGATCTATAATTGTTGTCTATAAAATTTATCGAGTAGATTAAAAGGATTTAGATCAATCGTGAAGGACAAAGATATTTTTATGTCTGGAAGTTAATATCTTATGAAACTTTCTTCTTTAAAGATATCACATTTATACATAGATTGTAAAGTTAAGTTATATAATAGCTTTTTATTGGAAAATAGTAGAAAACAAATTATTTTTTTCTCTTTAAATTTATTATTTATAATTTGTACGAAATACAGATTTAACTAATTGAAAAATTATCATTAAATTAAATATGTCTTAAAAGACCAAAAGGTAATTTTGTATTAACTACTTTTCCAATTCTTATAGAAAATATTGAATATAGGCAATAATGATTATTTATAAAACACACCTGAAGAAAAAAACACAGAGGATGGCCGTTGCTTCCAATCATTTTTGAAAAAAAATTATTTTGTAAATAAGTATAAAATAAAGCTTAAAAAAAATTATTACATTTTTTTCAAGACTGTAATTTTTTTAAACTGGGTGCTGAATAGAAAAAATTAATACTGTTTTTATGATACATAAGGAGCTTTTTATAGTTTTTTTCTAATTATAATGTTGTATTTAAAATATTGAATTTAGATTTAAATTTATTTTCACATTAGGCACGATTTTTGAAAAGGCAAACTTAGATCATCAAAATATATTGTTCTCGCAGTATGTCATTCAATTGCTTCTATCAAAAAAAAATAAAGAAGACATTAGTTCTCTTTTGTTTCACATAATATATCTTCACAAATATATGAGCTTTCGAATGTATTGAAGCTGTTTTCATCAAATTGATATTTGGTCAAATCAGGATATTTTTAAACGTTTCTTTGAAAATATATCAAGATAAGTAAATATTTTTTAAATAACCAAGCGGCAGTTGTTTGTTAAGCAAAATTATAAGTGGTGTCTAAATTTCGATCAGTGACCCTTTCCAACTAGTTTTTGAGTGTATTTCACTGATTATTCAATGAAACTCTGAAATTTGAATTTTTTTTGGCTCTATAAGCTTATATTCTCCTATTTAACTTTTTCGTATTTTTCTAAAATCCCCTATAATCCCTATATTTGAGAATTTGTACACCCAATATTCAACAATTTCATTTTGTGTTAGCATTTTACACCCGAAATGGATAACTTTAATACAAAATTATTAGATCTAAAAGATTAAACATTTTTCAAAAATTTACATTTCTTGGCTTTGTTAGCATTTCTTAAAAACAGAAATTGACATTTTTAAACAAAAATAAAAATCAAGCTAAAGGCTCATAATTTTTTGACAATTTTTTGTTATGTTAGAGTTTTATGCCAAAAAACTGGCATTTTTAAATAAAAATCATTATAGTTCGAAAAAGGTTTGCAATTTTGTAATATTTGTAAGTTATATTAATGTTATATTTCTATACGAAATGGGTTATTTTAAACAAAAAGACATTAGATTTCGAAGAAGATTTACAATTCTGAACAATTTTCTTTTCGAGTTAGTGTCTTTCGTCGGGAATTATGAGTATTTTTAATTTAAAAAAATTATTTGATTTCAAAGAATATTTACACTTCTCCAACAGCTTAAGATTATGATGGCATGTTTCACCTGAAATTGGAGTTTCTTAAACAAAAATAATTAGGTTTAAATCCAATCATTTTCGTTTGAAAAAATAATTCACCAAAATAACTTAATTTTAAAGAAGATTTACAATTCGGAGCAATTTAAGGTTATTTTATTTTAGGGTTTTTAGTAGAAGATTTGTATTTTTTATTTAAAAAAATCATTAGATTTTTCAGGTTATTTTTTTAGATTATGATTCCAAGACATTAAATTTAAAATTTCTGTACATTTTTTAGTTTTGCTGGAGTCGTATATAGAAAATCGGCACATTTAATAAAAAACCGTTGGTTTTCAAAGAAGATAAAAAATGTTGAACAATTTTAGGTTGTGCTCGCATTTTTAAATGAGGATTTACAATCTAAAACACTTTCTTGTTATCTCATGTTAGTGTTTTTCATCTAAAGTTGCTTTCGTGAATACAAAATCATTAGATTTAAAATGATATTTACAATATTTAAACAATAATAGGGTACATAAGCGTTTTTCACAGGTAATCTGCTATTCTCAACAAAACTCATTTTAAAAACCTTATGTTATGTTGGTTTATTCACAAAATACGTGATACGTTCAGAGGTGGGGGTGTTAAAGTATCACTCTCCATCTTAAGAACAATGGAAAAAAAATCAGGGAAGGGGGTGCTTAAAGTTCCTGAACAATTATCACGTATTTTGTAAATGGCATAAAAGGTATTATGAAATACTAAAGATTTGTAGTTAATATTGATTTTATATTTTAATTCGAAAATTGCGTGAAACAACAAAAATAATAATCGAGCACGATGCGCGCGCGTATTTGTCTTCTAGCTTAATTAAATTTGCCGTTTCTACAGGGTAGCCGTTTTAATCGAGGAAGAAAATTTCCGGATTTTTTCGGTTCGTAGAAATTTTTCAATATCACTGAAATAACAAAAGTTCGAGCGCTAAATGCTAAAAAATTTTCCATTTTAAGTAATAAAAACTGAATTGCAAATAATTTTTTTTTAACTTTCATAGATTAAACACTTCAAAGATTTCTGGATAAAGAATATAAATATATACTTTAAATTGAAGAGCGAATCGATAAATTTGTAAATTTTTAAAATGATATTGTTTTAAGAAATTTTAAGTTAGAAACATTAAAAATTGAACAATACAATTTTTTAAACTGAGCAATTTTTAGCAATTTTTAATAAAAATTGAACACTTTCACTTACGAATTGAAGGTTTTTTAAATTGAAAAGAGCCTTTAATTATGAATCTATTAATTTGAAATTATTTTAGGAAAGAAATTGTTTATGGAATTTTAATCGAACGCTTGCATTTGTTTAAATACTAACGCTTTGGAATTTAAACAGTTCCATAATTCCATATTTAACGTTAACATATGCAAATTGTTTAATTTTAAATAGATTCAGAATCGTCTTGTAAAATCAATTATTGTTCAATTTTTAATTGTTTAAGTTTTCGAAACTTAAAAAATTTGAAATTTAGGTTTCAAAATAAAGATCTAACTGGAAAAATTTTAAGTCAAAGATTTTATAATTACACATTGTAAACTGAACGATTTCATAATTCAAAATGTCAACAAATGAAATTAAAATTTAAAGAATGTTGGAATATTATGCAAAGAATGTTGGAATATTATGCAAAGAATGTTGGAATATTATGCAAAGAATGTTTGAATATTGCACTGTATTATGTGATATGAAATTGGGAATATTTCTAGTGATTGGATAGATTTTTCTTCTAAAATTTGGTCGAATTTTCAGTAAAAAAGAGTACACTTTCATTTCCTGGTTCCAAAAAATTCCCTATTTCCCGGTCGAGCTGGCACCTTATAATAAGATTTTTGCATTTATTAATGTTTGATCATGACGCTCGTTTTCTCAAAGAAAAAAATTCCCATTTTCTCGGATATTGACCTCCTGAATCACTCTGATTCCTGACGTTCTGAGAGATTTCTTGCGGCATTTGATATTAAACTGTTCAATTTTTTAGATTTCAAATTTCAAATTGAAGAATATTAAATAAAATGCATTTTTCTTAAACGTTTAAAATTGAAAGATTAATAAATTTAAAAACTAATATTTTCAGATTCAAGCTTTAAAAACTGAGGATTATAAAGAAAGGTCTTAGGAATTAAACTATTTTAAAATTAAATATTCAAAACTGCATAATTTTGCTCATAAAAATTACTTAAATTCAATCTTTTAAACTCAAAACTTTCAAAAAACTTAAAATAAAAAATTGGCCGTGGGTGCGTGTACCGAAATTTCGGTACAAATAGCCGGATTTTTTCGGTAAGAATAGGGGGAGCTGGAAAAGGGGCTATTTGTATCAAAACTTCGGTACGAATAGTCGAATTTTCTCGGTAAAATTAGACAAACCTCAAAATTCCCCCTTTCATCTTAGGCAAAAATTAAAAAATATTAAATTTTACCCCTTTCACGTCAATAAGAATGTTAAAAATAAAGAATATCCCCCTTCCAATTAAAAATGTTTTAAAATAAAAAATGTCCTTCTTTTGATTTTCAGAAAAATGTGAAAATTAAAGAATTTTTTCCCCTTCGCCTCAAATAAAAATGTTACAAATACAAAATATCCTGATTCCAATTGAAAAATAAAGTCAAAACCAAAAATGCCCTTTAAAAATGCAGAAACAAATTTAAAACAAAAATGTCCATCCTGCCCATTGAATAAAAATGTTAAAAACAAGAAATTGAGTGAAAATAAAAAAACTCCCTTCTTCAATTTCGAAAAAAATAAAATTGTCCTACCTTTCAACTCAAAAAAGGGATTTTAAAAATGTTCCTTTTTTAATCCAGAAAAATGTTTAAAACAAAAAATGAAACTTTTTAAACTTGAAGTGATTCTAAACATCTTTCTACTTAAAACTTTAACAATTATGGTATTAGGAGAGTTATAAATCACCAAAACAAATGGTAGCTGGAAAATAACGCCCTATTAATTAAAGGGTTTCGAATTTTCAATTTTACATTATTAAAAGTTTGATAAATTTATGAATTTGAAATTGTTTAATTTTAATTTCTTAAAATTAATAATAGTTCTGATGCTTTGATTTCGTACTAAGGTATGTATTACTTCGTTTGTCCGTAGTAAATGCAATTAAATTTCAGACTGAAAATTGTTCTCTGACACCAGATTATTGCTCTCTCTCTCTCTCACTCTCTCTCCGCCTACGTCATCCTTCAATTCCAACCCCCATCAACCCCCCAACTGCCCAACGCTCGAAAAACGTTGACCCATCTTTCTAAAAGTCACCTCGCAAACTTCATCAAATCAGTGAGACGGAAATTGACTTTGGTTCTTTTTCTCAGAGGTCAATGCATAGAGGCCAATAGCACCCTGCAACAAGTACGATAGGACGCGAATTCACTACTGACGTCATCGTACGACGGCCTCTCGACTATTGACTTAGCGGGGTCGTTCAGAGCCGCGAAATCCCGGAGAGGGCCGGCAAAGCGAAGATTCCCGGATCGAAAACTACATTTTTTTAAAACCCTCATTCTCCCTTGCTTTCAAAATTTTAGTATAAACAGTCAAGACCGCTCTCTAAATGTCACAACACATGCCGCCCTCGAATAGTAATTTTTTTTATCGAAAGCTTTACAAATGCCCAGAACGATAAGAACTGAAAAGAAAAATTGTAAAATTTTTTTAACAACAAAGGGTTCATTTGTCTCACCTGGCGTAGAAGAACGGCTGTCGTTTTTCGGTTCCATCGGCGAGGTGGATCGTTTTTTCACTTCCCGGATTTTGCCCTCGTATTGGGAGTCATATCGGTTCTTTACGGCCAGGCGGTTCGATAC
>JAWWLR010000148.1:14924253-14938451 GCA_035041075.1 Acraspis erinacei | reverse complement strand
AATCTTCTACAGGGACATGAGTTAGGGGAATACAGGTAGTTTAAGCCAATAAAATGATTTTCGAAAATTTGGCACTTACGCCCGTATGCAGTGTGGCCCTTCAATTCTTTGTAAAATGCATATTTGAAATCCTTGAAATATTAGAGAAATCTTCGAAACCTTTTCAAATATTTTTCAATATTTTTGAAATCTTTGAAATTTCTCGAAATCTTTGTAGAGTGCATATTGGAGATCCTTTAATTTTAGCGAAGTCGTGGAAATATTTGGAAATCTGTTGAAATCCTTTGAAATATTTGAAATTTTTCCGAAATCTTTGGAACCCTTAAAACGTTTGTAAAAAACTTTGAAATCTTTCAAAAGTTTGTGAAATCCTTAGAATCTTTGCTAAACACATATTTAAAATTCTCGGAATCTTTGCGAAACACATATTTAATATTCTCGACACATTTTGATATCTTGGAGATCTGGTGTAAAAGTCTGTGAAATCTATTGAAATATTTGCTAAATCTATATGTGAAATTCTTGAAATTTAAGTGAAATTTTCCAAATCTTTAGAAATCCCTTAAATCTTTATAAGACTTTGTAATTTTTGTGAAATTTTTAATAACCTTGACCTTTTTTGAAATATTTTATACACTAAGTGTGGAACAATACACTTAGCATGAAATCTTTTGGAATCTTTGTGATATATTTGAAATACTTGCAATTTTTGTGAAATATTTTAAATTCTTATAATATATATTTTTAATTTAGTGTACAAGCCTTGGGAGTATCTTTAATGTATTTTGGAATATTTGTCAAATAAATATTTGAAATTCTCGAAATTTTCGTAAAATCTTGGAAATATTAAAAACCTTGAAATTTTTGTGAAATATTTAAAATCTGAAATCTTTGAAAATTTTGTGAATTTTTTAAATCTTTATGAAAACTTTGAAAATCTTATAATTTTCGAGAAACCTTTAAAATCCTTGGGACTACACTAAAATTGTTGTGAAAGATTTTGAAATCTGGTATACAATCCTATGTGAAATTTGTTTCAACTCCAGAAATCCTTGTGAAACTTTTGAAATCTTTGTGAAATAAATATTCGCAATCCTTGAAATCTTTGTGAAATCTTTCAAATAATTTTGAAATATTTTTGAAATATTTAAAATCTGTTGAACTCTTTGTCAAACAAATTTTTAAAACCTTCCAACTATATTTAGGTAAAAATATCTTTTTTCTAGATTTTAATTTACTAGAAATGTTAGAGGGATCTGTCTTGAAATCTCGTCTACAAGCCTTTATGAAATCTTTAGAAATTTTTGAAATCTTGGAACTGTTTGAAATCTTTGAAATCGCTGTGAAATATTTCAATCCTTTGTCAAATGCATATTTGAAATCCTTGGAGTTGTAGTGAAATCTTTAAAAATCTTTTTAAAATCTTTCGAAATCTTTGCCTAATGTATATTTTAAATCCTTAAAATTTTAGTCAAATCTTCGAAATCTTTTGAAATCTCTTGAAATCTTTGGCATATTTTCAAATATTTAAAATTTTTGCCAAATCTTTGAAATCGTTGAAAATCTTTGAAATTCTTGAAATTTTTAGAATCCTGAAATTTTTGTGAAAAGTTTTTTAATATTTTGAAATATAGTGTAAAAGCCCTTTTGAAATCTTTTGACATTTTTATGAAATACATATATTTCATTTGTTTGACATTTTTATGATATTTTTTTTAACTTGATATATAATTCTTGGGGATATCTTCGAAACCTTTTGCAATCTTTGTGAAATACATATGTGAAATCCTTGAAACTTTTGTGAAATCTTCTTAAATCTGTTGAAATCTTTTAAATATTTTTGAAATATTTGAAATCCTTGAGATCTTCAAAGTGTTTTGTAATTTTTGAAATCTGGTCTACAAGTCTTCGTGAAATCCTTAGAAATATTTGAAATCCTTGACATTTTTGTGAAAAATTTGAAATGTTTGAAATCCATGAAATCTTTGAAATTTTTTGAAATCATTTAATTCTTTGTGAAATCTTTGAAATCTTTGAAATCCTTATGAAGCATTTGAAATTTTTTTGCAATCTTTTGAAATATTTATGATATTTTTGAAATCTGGTATAAAAGCCTTCGTGAAATTATTTGAAATCTTTTTACAATATATTAAATCCTTAAAATTCTTGTAAAATATCTTAAAGGCTTGAAATCTTTGGAAATTTGTGTTATTTTTCAAATCATTAAATTCTTTGAAATCCTTTTGAAATCTTTGAAACCTTTTAGAAATAGTTGAAATATTTTTGAAATCTTTTTAAATCAGTAAACAATTTTAATCACTGGATCGAAGCAGTTTAACCGATTTTTCAGTCAATCCCTACTAATAATGATTAGTAGAACGTGACTATTTACTTATTTAACTTACTAATAATTTTCTATTACTAAATGTAATTCGTAATATTCCTACTATGAATTAGTCATTCGCTACTAATGAATAATTTAAAACCTTACTAGAATAAACAATGCACGTTATTTACTGCCTTACCTGAAGTATATCTGAATGAATTAGTGACTGTGGCTCAATTTGAGTTAGTAAAATTAATTCACATAAAAATAGCTATCAGTTGGCTTTCGAAAATTAGTGAAAAAGAATGAAGCGACTGATGTGACCGAAAAATACGAAAGTACTGCTTTAAATAGTAAAAAATTTAATAAAAGCTTTCACCCAATTCTCATTGCTAATATTTTTAATTAATAGGAATTTATTTACGTTAGTAAATTTATTCTACTGCATTTTATTATTTTTATTTTGATACATTTCAATTCGATTTAATTCAGCTGATGTCCGTTTCATTCAGTTTCATTTATTTCAATTGACAAACTCTATCTTCAAAATTGCACTGCAATATTTATTGTATATTACTCTAACATATTTGTACAAAATGTAATTTTTAGTCTTATTCCAATTTTACTTTTTATTTCTTTTATAAATGTCTGTAGAATAACTAAACAGTACAACTAATCATAATTAATCAATGTTTAATTCTGACTTTAGATAGTTTAGATTCTAAAAAAGCTTACAAAATCCTAATACTTATTATCATTTCGTATTTTATCAATTTTATAATAAAAAAATTATGAATTCTTCCATCATTTTTCTCATACCTTTATTCTACCCTAAAGTAGCAATTTCAGTCGATTCATTTTTATTTACATCTTTCTTCAAAACGAGTCGACTTCTTTGTTTTCTTATATTTAAGACAAGATATTTTGAAATGAAATAAAAGGTCAGATTTATTGAGAGTTTAAAGTAACCTTCATTCGAGGCTCAGAAAATAAAGGTGATGCTTTTTATATGTCAAATTTTTTATTCCGTATGTTTAAAAATAAATATAAAAATGGTGTAATAATACCTATTCATGTCGATTATTAACTATAATAATTATTACTGTGAAAACAAATTTATTATTTAAAAACATTCATCCTTAAAAGGATATTGCATTTATTTTCCTTTCAACTGCAGATGATTCATTCAATCAAGAGCAATTAGAATGAATAATGAAACACACTTTTCGCTCAATGTTTTATTTCTTTAATGCACTGAAATTGTCGTTGATTAAACAAATTATCGTGCTAATGATGTATATAGAATTTTTTATTGAACTAAAGCGACAAAGAATATTTTTAATTTGAATTCCTCCAAGCAAATATCACTTTATTTTTGTGAGGAACACATTTCTAACATGTATTTTCGGCATCAAACCGCAAGACTTTGACGTATAACTTATATGTATTATATGCTGAAAGTGCGTCAGCATGACCTATAGCAAACATACCTATTACAATGAGTATGAAAAGGATTCAGTGTCCCTTTTCAGAAGGTGAAACGTCTCACCAATCGATAAAAAAGCAATATATGGGTGGATGACATATAGCTTTTTAAGTGTTGTTCTCTTTCTTTTCGCGAGAAATTCCAATCTCGGACAACTCCCAGAATTTTTTTAAATTTAGGAAATAGTTTCTTTAACTATGGTGTTTTAATTTAAAGTAAAATTTTGCTTAGTTTTAAATAATAACGTTTTACTTCCTCATAGAGGAGGGTTTTAATGAACTAAATTTTTTAATAGAACTTTTTCTCGATATAATTCGACACCAGGAGTTCGAAAACACAATTAAAAAAATCTCCATGTGCGTATGTGTAACTTTTTTCTGTTCACCATATCTCCGATGGTTTTTTTGCGTGTAGTGATTTATAAAAAATTGCTTTTTTATCACGAAAAAAATTTTGTTGATATTATCAATTCTAGCGTATTTGATTATGGCTTTGAGACGCATAAATCGACCTATTGTTGAAACTTTTACGGCCTCCTACTACTACTACTACAATGAAGTTTAAAAAAATGGTTTATTCTGTTTCTATGATAATTTTTTTTATATTCAAAATACGACAATATTATGTGTAGAGAGCATTTGTTTGCGTCGTTGAGACGCTTCGATTGACCTATTGATGAACCTCTTATGACCCACCTGTATCAATTTATGAAGTTTCAAAGGTTTATTCTGTTTATATGAAAACAAATTTGGGCATTTTAGGAATACTACAGTACTATATCTGACATGTTTTTCGCGTTTTCGTGACATGTCGCATGGCCTGTTTACGAACCTTCTGTGACCTCTTATGATCTATCAATACCGATTTATGAATTAAAAGCATATATTGTTTATATTGTTGATATGAGAAAAACTTTTTTAATATTGGGAATAAAACAGTAATGAGTCTGCTATATTTGTTTGCGTCTTCGAGACGCATCGAGTACTCAAATTAAGAACCTTTCATGATCTACCATAACCTACCAATGTCTTTTTACAACTTTTTAATCAAATTATTTTTTTCATTTATAAGATGATTTTTTATTTTATTTTGAGAATATAAGAGTACTGCATTTGGTTTAATTGTTCACGTCTTCGAGACACTTCGATTGATCTATTTACGAATTTTCGATGACCATTCTTTATTAACCGATTAGCTACTTTGAAGTTTAAAAAAAGTTACTTTGTTTATATGAGGTATCAATTTGAAATGTAAAACTATTATAAGTTAAAAAGTTGTTAAATTGTAGTGAATTGATTTTGATGTGCTTTCTGATTTTCTGAAAATAAGATTTTTCTTAAGGCAAAAACATCAGATAGAAAAATTTTTAAGTATTCATTTTTTCTTTTGTTATGGAAGAACTTTGCTCTAGAGGAAGTAAATTTATTTGATACTTATGAGGAAGCAAAATTCGCATAAAATGAGCATAAATAGATACACCCATAGTGAACTTATCCATAGTACTTCGCAGCGGCATTTCTTCTTCTTTGAATTAAATAAATAATTGATTTGATACTATTTCTTTGACTTAAAAAAATATTTGTTTTCTCAAGCTAATGTACTGAAAAATTGTTTAGCATTAATTGATTCAAACTGGTTATTTTAATGTAACTGAAGTCGCCAACTTTTATAAACGAAAAGAAAAATATTTATTACTCAAATAAATTTGGTTATTGTTTGGTTAAAGAGAAAATAATAAAATACATGGTTTCAGCTGGCTTTAACTTTGTTATAATATCATAATTACTATTTTAATAAAGTTAAATATATTATATGGCAAAATTGATAACTTTTCTTTAAACACTCGGTTTCCAGATTTTCTTCCACCAGTTAATTATACTCGATGTTACATAATACCAGAACAAGTTTTAGCTCAATATCCGTATCGGAGAACTGCAGTTTATCCACTCACGCACTCTGTACACCTATAGGCGCATAAAGAAAAGCTTGATGTCGGACAGTACTAAAAAAAGTTTCAACTGCAAATTCTTATCGACAACTGCGCTTTGACCATCCACGCGCTCTGAAAGCTGTAGGTAATTTCTTTTTAAATTTGAATCTTCATTTAAACATCCAGTTCTCGGATTTTCTTTCACTAATTGCCTGTACTTGATATAAGCCATTACTAAACAAAGTTTGAGCTTAATATTCTTATCGCACCGCCGCCTTTATCCACCCACGGACTTCGAAAATTTAAAAAGAAACTCTAATTTGTATTTAAACGCCCGGTTGCTGGATTATCTTTCACTAATTAATCATGCTTGATGCTGGAAAATAAAAAAAAGTTTTAACTCAATATTCTAATCGAAAAACTGCGTTTTATCCACCCAGGTATTTTGGAAAATTATCAAAAAATTCTAATTTTTATTTAAATATTCGGTTCTCGGATTTTCTTTCACTAATTATCCGTACTTCATGTCAGACTATTCAATACATATTTTCAACTTAATATCCTTATTGAACAACCCACGCACTCGGAAAGCTATAGGACAATTTTAATCAATTCTAATTTTCATTTAAGCGTTCGGTTCTCGAACTTTCTTGTCCTAATTACTCGTAATAGATATCGTACAATACCAAAAAATTTTTTTAACCCAATATCCTTATCAGAACATACCTACTCGGGAAAATTAAAAAAAATTATAATTTACATTTTACCGCCTCTTGTTCTTGGACTTTCTTTCCCTAGTTACTTGTACTAACTTTAAAGTAACGTGTTACATTATTTTCCAATGCAACCACTTTTTCAATACAAAGTATACTTATTTTGAACCAATGACAGTGTATTAATAGTGAAAAATAATAAAAAAGACTGTATACAGAATATTTTGTGGAAATTAACATGTTTAGCTTGTTATGTCCGAAAGTGGATATAGGTACAATTTATATATAACTTCATCCAGTTTCAGGAATAAGACGCTGAAATATACGCATTTTTAACTACCCGTACTTTTAGCAAAAATAAATTTTTGATTGTAATAATAAAACATTTTATTCTTAATTAATACTTTAGTTAGAATAAATAAATGTTTTGAATATTTAAGTTAATTATTTTGTTATTTTCTTAAATTAAATTTTGTTTGAAGTCAATTTTTTAACAAAAAATGAATTTTCAACAAGAGAGGATACAGTTTCAGTTAAGAAAATTAATTTTTAACCAAGAAAAATATAAATGGTCAAAAATGGTTAAATTTGGAAGTTAAAAAGAGATTTATAACAAATAGATGAATTTTCAACCAATTAGTTTTAATTATCAACCAAAAAGATGAATTTTCAACAAGAAAGATTAATTTCTTACTAAAAAGGGCGATTTATCAACAAAATACATACACTTTTAAACAAATACTGGAATTTTCAACAAATTATATACATTTTATACCAAAAAATTGAACTTTTAATCTGAAACAAATCAATTTTCTCTGAAAATGGAATGGTTGAATTTTTATTTAAAAAAATTAATTTTAAAGTAAAAAACTAATTTTCAAGTAAGCAGATTAATTTTCAACTAATGAACTAAATGGTAAACCTAAAAAGATGAATTTTCCACCATAAAATGTGATAGTTGATACTTCAGCTAAAAATATTTTTATTTAAAATGAGGATCAGTTGAATAAAAAAAACGAATTTCCAACAAAATGCATACATTTTCCACCAAATATTAAAATATTTTAACCAAATGAATCTACTCAAAAGGTCAATTTTTTAACAAAATACATTAATTTTCACCCAAATAATTAAATTTTTAACTAGGAGGATTAATTTTCTATAAAAAGGCCAGTTTTGAACAAAATAGATCAATTCTTTACCAAATAATTTTATTTTCAACCGAAAAGATGTATTTTCAGTTTTAATAAAAAGGTGACTATCAAACCTATGATAAAAAAATATAAATTTTGATCACTTATAGACTATAGAATAATGGTGAAAGTAAACAGTGACTTTCATTGTTAATACTTTTAAAATATTATGTCAAAAAACTGAAAATTTTGCTTTAAAAATACTTTCGGACTACGGAATATTTTAAGTTTTAGGGACATTATAAAATTGTAGGTACGTTTGTAAAACTATATATTTATTGTTGCTGACACATTTCATTTTCTAAGTTTATACAATTTTAGTCAGATTTGGGCGATGGGTGTCTTACATTATTATTATTACAGTAAATAATTATACTAATATTGATAATATTGCTAATATTGCTAATCTTACTCGAGTAAATTGATAAAGTGGACAAAAACGACGAAATTTGGACAAGCTGGGGAGCAAGTACTTCCATCCAAATTGACAAATTTTTCCATGAATATTTCTACTTTAGAGATTAACAAAGATAAAAATAATAAATGACTAAACCAGAAAGCAGGAAAGGGATTTAGAGATCGCCGTAATTAAAAAAATAGATTTCTTTTTGATTAGGTGCTTTTCATTTTAAATGCATTATTTTTCTAAGAAATCGTCATTAAAAATTAAGTTTTGGACGTTAGGACAGGATTATTTTTTAATTTAAATCTAAATGTCGTGTCTTCATTTTAATAAAAGGGGAGATTGAAAGTGCTTGTCAGAATAAAGGAGGTATTTCAGCTTTTGTGGACAATTTTAGAGCTAAACTTTCGCGAACAATAAACTCATAAAAGTTTTAATCTTATTATAATCTTCATAATAAAAAAAATATTTAAAAAATCTAAATTACATTATTTATATGCAAATCATATGTTCATTATTAAGTGGAACACTCATTTTACATAATCTTTAAAAAAAAATATTTTATTTTTCATTATCTTACCGGAAATCATGTTGATTATATCAAAATATGAAAATAAAATATACTTTACAATAAATGTTTTTGGCTTGATCATTTAAAAAGCAGACGTACGTAGACAAGATATTTCTAGTAGGTAATTTGATGCTCGAATGATTTAGTACCGGAGGCATTAAATCAATCATGCAACCAATTTTATTGCAAGAATAAATTACCGAACTTGTATCTTTTTTGCCAATGTTGCTTAAGAATGTCTAAGGTTTCAAAATCGTTTCCTTAGTCATTAAATCTTCTTTTGAAGCTTTTATTTATCGATTTACTTGTTACGAGTTTAGATCAAAATTTGACTAATCACTTCTCTGATTATTAATTCCTTTTTGGTGTCAAATTAGAAAAATATTTAAAAAGCTAGTTTAATAACCATTTTATAGTGTTTATTATCGTATAAATGAATTTTATGGTGAGCTTTCTGTCCTAGTTAACTGTATGGGTGATTAAGGCATATAGAACATTTGTTCAGTATTTTATCAATTGTATGAAAATTAAATGAATAAAAAAATAAATACTTCATTTGAAATCATTGAAAATGTCACTTTTATTAATTGTTAAATTATTCATTGGGGCGACTGAAAAATTTCGTGTGGGTGCTATTATTTAACAAGCGTGTTTTTAATATAATTATTTATTTATTTTCAAAGCAACCCTTAAACGATTGAATTTGTGAATTTTTATAATTAAAGAATTATTCTGTGTCGGCAATTATAGTGAAGAATATTTTATACTGTCGGCAATTTTTTTTTCGGTGATTATCTATTATCAGGAGTGATTCTCAAAGTTTGTAATAGTATAAACTGTCCGGAATTTAATTATTTTTTAAAGTCCCTAAAATTATAAAGTGTTGAGAATTTTAAATTGTAGGCAATTTGATAATTTTCGGTATTTTCTATATTGAATATTAAGAATTTTTCAGCAGTCTCGCCGAATTTCAAAATTGTTGGATTTTTCAGACCTTAAATTAAAAAGTTTTCAATATGAAATATTTTGATTTTAAAATTTCAATTTTTACATGTAAGAAATTTTAATTTGAAATAGTTAAATGTAGGAAAATATGTAGTAGAACCTTGTCAAGTATCAATGCTAATTTCTTTTTATTAAAAAAAAATACAAAAATTTTTAGAGCTATAAAAAATAAAGAAATTTGAAAAAATGGATTGAAAAAGATGATTATTTCTACAATCTTCGAGTAAAATGATTCTAATATTTGGGTGGGAGTGATACAAACAATGTGAATTCAACGACTGACAAATCAGTCGAAAGTGATTTTTCAAATAATTCAATTTTACTCACTGATAAAGTGAGTCATTTTAAATAATGTTAGTTTCACTGATTAAAATCAGGAACATCCGCTGACGAATCTGTAACTTTGAATTATGTATGCTGTAAATTTCATTTCTAAAATTAGTCATTTGGAATGATATAAACAGTAACTTTCGCTTAATTATTTTATTTGGAATTTTCTCATGATCTGATCAGTAGCTTATACACAGTAAATCAGTAATTTGGATTGATTTAATCAGTTAATTTTAAATTGCAAAATAGTTCCATTGACTCATAATCAATAATTTCTTCCGAGTGTTTGATTCATTGCTTTTTGTTAAAAATAGCCGACCTTTGGGGAAAAACGCTAGGGAAAATTAATTTTTAACCAAAGAGATGAATATTTTCAACCAAAATAATGAATCTTTAAGAAAAAACTGATTTTTTTTAAAGTGGTTCAACCAAGTAGTCAATTTTTAAACGAAAAGATTTTAACTTTAAATAAAAAAGCAGTTGAATTAAACAATAAAATTTAATATGGTTAATTGAATTCTCAACCAAAGAAAATTAATTTTCGAATCGTATTTTAAACTATTTTCCGTCATTTTTCTTCACTGCGCAGCTTAGGAAAAACCCTGTCAATGAGAGGAAAGTCAGGGATAGATAAATTTGAATTTTTTAAATTTAAATTTAAAATGTTTCTATTCAGTTTATAAAATATTGTATGTAAAACATGTTATAAGAGAAAAATTCTAGTCATGGAATATTAATGATGAGAAAAAATGACCAATTTGGAGGGGAAAATGTAAGAGTTTTTGAAAATGAAGTTTTGCGGCCATCTTGATATATTCTGTTAGTAATTTATTTCTAATGTTGTTAATAAAGTCGTCTCATTTGGTTAAAAATTCGACTCTTTGGGTTGAAAATGGAACTATATTGGCAGAAAGTACATTTTTTGTAGAAATTTCAAGTGAAATCTTTCATGGTTGAAAATTCAATTATTTGTTGAAAATTCATCTTTTTGATTCAAAAGTTCATCTGCTTTAGTAGAATTTTCGTCATTTTTGAATAAGAATGCATCTTTTTGGTTGAAAATAAATCTTCATTCGTTCAGAATTGAAATATTTTATTAAAAGAATAATTTTTTTGTGGAAGATTCGTAATCTTAGTTGAAAATGAGTTCTTTTGGTTGAAAATTTTTCCTTTTAAAATTAATTGTTTAACTAAATAATTAAACTATTCCAGTTGAAGATTCATAGTTTTACTTGAAAATTCATCTTTTTGATTGTAAGTTTAACTTTTTAAAATTTTGTAGTTAAAAATGTAAGTACTTAGGGAAAAATTGAACTTCTCTTAAAATTTGTTGTTGAATTTTCACCTTTGTTATTAAAAATACGTTTTTTTGTTTGGTTTTAAATTATTATTTTTAACTGGAAGTGTAACTTTTCCATTTTTGGTTGAAAATTGATCTTTTTAGTTAAAAATTCGTTTTTTACAATTAAGAATAACGGGGTTGGTTTGGAAAATCCACTTTCTTGCTTAAAAATGCAACTGCTTTGTTGAAAGATAACATTTTTTGACTGCAAAATGAACTATTTATTTAAAAATGCATTTTTTGTTTGGAAAATTAATTTTTTTCGTTTTAAAATTAACCTTTATGGTAGAATTGTAATTGTGTTTGTTTGAAATATCGGCTATTACATTTTTTGTTATAAATTCATCTCTGTAGGTTGGAACTTGAACTATTTGTTTAAAAGTTGAACTATTTTGTGAAAAATTAGTCTTTTTTGCTTAAAATTTTTACTGTCTGGCTGAAAATTGAACTATTTGCTTTAAAAGTCATCTTTTTTAGACGGTAATTCAACGGTTTTGTTGAAAGATTGTCCCTTTAAATAGAACATTCATCTTTCATGGTAGAAAAGTCATATTTTCCGGTTGCAATAAGAAAAGAAATTTGAAATTAAAAAATTTGAATCTGAATATTAAACACATTAAAAATATTTAAAATGTTACAATATTAGAGTGCTGGTCTTTGAATCTTAATGGTCAGTGAAACATAAAAAGTTGGTCAGGGAAAAATCAGGGAAAACTAAGGGAATTTTCAAAATGGAGTTTTTCGACTGCTTTTGCGATGAGTCATGCTTCACTATTAATCAACGAAAACCCTTGCTGTCTTCAAGCTTCACACACATTCTCTTCTTTCCCTATTTTTCCTATTTACCACATATTTATCCTACTCTCCTATTTTCAAAAATGAATTTTCGATTGAATGTTGGTCATAAGTATTAGTCACAGTTCATTTATGATAAAAAGAGTTAGAAAATTTCAAATTTTGAGTACCGCTTTTTTTTCTTTTTAAGTTTTTGAAATTGTTGAAAATATCAACTATTATATTTTTCGTTGAGAACTTATATGTTATGGTTCCAAATTCGTGTCTATTGTTAAAAATTCCACTATTTTGGCAGAAAATTCAACTAATTGGTTGAAAAGTAACTTTTTTGTTGAAAATTTATATTTTCGGTTTGAAAATGCCTGTTTCTTTTCAATTTAAGTGTTTATGTATTATCATCTTAATTTTTTTTTAGTTACCTTAAAGTTACTTTATCTAGTTACGTAGCATTTTTTGTATTATATTTAAAAGCATAATAGACGTTTTCTACATACAAAAAAATGTCTTTAAGATGAAGTGCTATGTAGAAATAAATAAAAAGATATTTTGATTTAACACTGGATGCTTTTTAAATATTTCTTTTAGTCATACAAGTCTAATTAAAATTACTTCCAAGAAAATAAGTATTATTAGTTTGTTTTTAAACTTCTATAAATATAAATTTTATAAAATGCATAAGAAAATAATATAAGATTTTTGAATATTTCAGATGTGTCAAAAAAATCTAGAAGGTTAAAATAATCTTATTTTACAGGATTTTATAAAATATTAGAAAAAATTTGAGACCTTTTTAAAAGAAATTGAGGACTTTTAGAAGTTTGGCAAAAATAAAAAATATTTGATAAATTTTCGGAAATGCTTCCAAGTTTGAAAATAATTTTAATCTATTCAAAACCTCTTAAATTCCTAAAAATATTTTTAGCAGTCTTGAATTTTTCTTAAAATTTTTTTAGAGTTTCTAAAGATCTGGTTTGAAGTGTTTTTAAAGAAATGAATTTCTTTAAATTCTTTGTCAATTTCTTTACATTTTCTAAATATTTCTTGAATTTACTCGATTTTTGTTGTTGATTTTTTAATCTTATCAAATTGAAACATTTTGCTTTAAAATCCTCTACTCTTTTTCGAAATGTGAAGAAATCTTTTTCGATTTTCTCTTAAAGTTCTTTTTTCAAAATAAAAATCATAACAAAAGTTCTGACGAACCTGAAGAACACATTTTGTTAATCCTTTTAGATTTTTTAAACCTTCTACTATTTTAAAATTATCCATATTTTTCATAACTGGTTTTTTAAATACTGCAAATTGAGAAAAGTTGTTTTAAAATTTTACAGATTTTTCTTTGACAATAATTTTAGAAATATTTTTAAATGTTTTGAAATATTTTTAAATATTCTCTTAAAATTAATTTTTCAAAATAGAAAATCATTTTAATTTTCCCTAGAAACGTAAAGAATTGATTTCATTTTTTTGGAACCTTACAAAATTCGTAAAATAACTTATAAGCTTTTATTATTTTTTAATCATTTCAAAACTTGTAAGTATCTTCAATTTATTCAATTTTTTCTAAAATAATGTATTATGGCACTTTTCTTTAAAAATATTTTACAGTCTTTTTCAATATTTTATGAAATAATTAAAAATGTTGTGCAATCTTTTTCAATTTTCTCTTAGAATTCGATAAGAAAAAAAATTTTGAAATTTTCTTATGAATTTTAAGAATATTTTTTTCATTTTCTGTTAAATGTAAAAAAGTTTAGAAATTATAGAAAATGATAGAAATTAACAACATTATTTCCCAATATTACTAAACAATCATGCACAATTTAAATGTAATCTTCTATCAATTAAGATTTAGAAAAGTTTAGAAATAAATTTGATGACAAAGTAAAATTATTTATTTGGAAATTTCACTTGACAAAATGCATGGTGCAGAAAATTCATAAATCTTTATTAATAGATGTGTAACCTGAAAACATTTACTAAAAGTCATATTCACGTAGTGTCGCAACCAATCAGGTTTTTGACAACAATCTGCTCGATAATTTCGAGAGATTTAGCAACTTTGCTTTTTGGTCCATTAAAAATGTTACTTATTCAAGTAAAA
>JAWWLR010000148.1:14804939-14819756 GCA_035041075.1 Acraspis erinacei | reverse complement strand
CAAGCGACCCTTATGCTAATTAAACATTATATTCCCGGGGAACAAAAGTTCTCTTCTCCACAAAAATAGTTCAGCCTTCTTAAAAATCAAAGTAGCTATTCCTTGTAGAAGGCCAAATTAAAAAAAAATGGCAAAAAATATAAGGGTGGTTTTTTTGGAGAAAATATGCTTAATTCTTTCAATAAAATCAAGGAAATTTAGTTGAATTCTATATTTTTTTTTAATTATCCGACGGCTTTCAAGTAATGGCCGAAAATTGTTTTCTTCTGCGCACACGCGATATAGAACTTTTTCTCGCTCTTTGCCTTTTTAGAATAAATGAATTCTTCATCAATCGCACACTATGTGTGCGTTAACACCCAAATTCGAGCTAAAATTAGATTCTGAAATTTGAGAGCCAGGAAATAAGTATTATCAGTTTGTTTTTACAGTTATGTAACTATAATTTTTAAAAGATTTGAGGACTTTTAGAAGTACGGAAGAAACGAACAAATACTTTATAATTTTTTAGCAATCTTTTTAAGTATTAAAATATTTTTAATCCATTTTGAACCTCATAAATTCTGTAAAAGGTTTGAAGCTGCCTCGAACTGTCGTTAAAATTAAAAAAAAAAATGATTAAAAATGAAAAATAAACAACCTTAAAATCTCCCATATTTTCCCAGGAATTTCAGGACAAATATTTTAAATATTTCTTAACTTTACTCGGTTTCTTGAAACTAGTTTTACTTAACCCAATTATAATATTTTGTTTTAAAATCTTCTGCACTCTTTCTCTTAAAATTCCTTTTTTTTATCTTTCCGAAAATTCTTAAACCCTCTCTTCAATTTTCAATTCATTAAAAATAAAATCCTTTGAAATTTTCTTAGGAATCTTAAGATTTTTTATTTTCTTGATACCCAGCAAAATTAAATTTATTTTAATATCTAAATTAAGAAAAAGTAGGTAATTAATTTGTTGATAATTTTTTTAAAGAAATAAAATCGATAATATTTACATTGAAACATTTTATTCTTATTGATAGTAATTTATTTGAAATAGTAGAAACTACTCAATAAAATATTTCAATACAATAAAGAATCAGTTGAAATTAGTTTTAAAGTGAATCGTGGATAATTCTAGAAGTCTTTCAATAAATTAAAGTGTGAATTCAAGATATTTTTGCAGAAACTCATAGTAGTAGCTTGGGATAATTTTTTTTATTTATATTCTTTTTAAAACTGTTTAATATTATGTCGATGGGTTCTACGAAGAATAGGCTATCTTTTCGTTACCGTTAAGAATTAGGTTAACTTCATTTTGTATGCAATTTGGTAAACACGTAGAAGTGTTAAAACAAATAAAATTTTTTAAAAATTATTGTTTTGAAAGTTACAGGAGCCTAAATTACATTACAGACTGTAATACAAAATACTAGACTTTTTAATTCGTAGGAAATGTTTCGAGAAATAATGGGTAATTTATTACTTCTGAAACCTTAGCGAAATAAAGTTAGCCTAATTCCTAACGGTAACAAAAAGATAGCCTATTCTTCGTCGAACCCATCGATGTGATTGCTTTTGAATTCATATGCCATTCTTTGCAATTTTGTTGAATTCCTCTAAATTCTTCCGAAATAGTTGAAATTTCATTTGAGTTATTTCGAATTCCTTGAAGTTATTTTAAAGCTTGAGTTCTTAAGATTCTTCGGACTCGTTTGAATCATCTTTAATTATTTTGAATTCACCTTAATTTATGCTCAATTCACCTTGAAATAATTCAAACTTTATTTTTATAATAATTATAACTAATTAATAGGTATTTTATTATTTTGAATTCACATGTCATTATTTTCAAACTATTTTGAATTACTTTTAAATCCGTGTGAAACCTTTGAAATTTTATTTCAATTCTTTGGACTTTTATAGAATTTGCTTGAGTTCTTAAAGCATCTTTCGTTTTCCTTGAATCTTCTTAAAAATCTTTTGATTGTCCTTTATTCATTTTAAATGCACCTTGAATTCACTTAATTCAGATATTAGTCATTCTTTTGAATTCACCTTGAGTTATGTAGAATTTCTTTAAATTATTTTCCTTCGCCTTGAATTTTATTGGAATTCGATTGTCTTATTTGGAATTAATATATCATTCTTTTCAACTCTGTTGAATTTCTTTGTATCCATTTGAAATCATTGCAATTCAATGCGAATTCTTTTTATATACTTTTGAAGTTATTTGAAATTGCCTTCAGTTCTTTAAAAATTCTTTAATTTTCTTTTAATCTTCTTTAATCCCTCTGACTTTCCTTTAGTTCTTTTTAATTCACCTTGAATTCACTTTTTGAATTCTGTACAATTTCTTTGAGTTCTTTCCAAATATTGGAAATTCCAATCGAATTATTCTGATCTATTTTTAATTCGTTTGCATACCTAATATTATTTTTGAACTATAATTTGAATCTTCACCAATTCTTTTGAATTCCCTTTAGTTTTTTGGATTCAGTTTAATTCTGTTGAATTCTCTTGAATTCTTTTGAATTCATATTGAATTGAATTTGAATGTGGGAATTTTCCATTAAGAATCTTCAAACGACCATTTGAATTTTAAATGTGGGAAAGGGAGTCAGAAGCGCACTGTGAGAGTAAAATTTGGATGTGACTTCAGTGCTTTTATGAATAGTGATAATGGGATTGAATTTATAGGAGAGGAGGCATAATATGTTTCAATTGGTGTATGTAGGGCGTAATTTGTAATTTGTGTTTAAGCCGTTTTAACTAAATATATCAGGTGATTTATAACTCTGGGACCGTCCAAAAACTACGTCACACTGCCTGGTCAGGGTGGAAGAGGGGGGGGGGTCATAATATGACCTCACACATATAAAAAAATAAATTTGAATAACCAATGTTGTAAATTTTTGAAAAGAATGAAAATGATTGATTTTATTTTACAAGTAAAGCATCTAATTAGGCTCTTTCCCCTACTCCCCTCTCTCCCTTTTTTAAAGAATTCTTCTCTTCTCTTCTGTTTTTGAGAAACTTATTTTTTTTTGCTTGAATGTCAACTAAATTAATAGAAATCAATAATGAAAATGAAATATGTTTTTCGTTCCGATTTCATCTTTTTTAGTTAAAAATTCTACTGTTTGTTCGATAAAAATATTTTTATTTAAAAGTTTATTCGCTTTAAATGAAAATTATGCTATGATATGTTTGGTTCAGAATTCACATTTTTTGAAAATTCTACTGCTTGGTTGATAAATTAAATATTAAAAAAAAAATTTCGTTGAAAATCAATATTAAATACTACAAATATAACAAATCCATTTTTGAGTGACAATCGATCGTTTCTAGATTAAAATTCCAGCATTGAATTTTTCATTGAACTGCTTGGTTAAAAGTTTAACTGATTTGTTAAATATTGGTTTTATTGATTAAGGATTTAAATATTTTGCTGAAAAATAGTTTCTTTTTGGGATGAAAATAATTGTTGTTACTGGAAATTTAACTATTCTATTTTTGTTGATGAAAATTGATCTTTGTAGTTAAAAATCAGGCTATTAGATTCTTTATTCTGAATTCTTCTCTTTTGGTTTGAAAATTGAACTACCTTATTAAAGTTCATTTTTTAAAATAAAGATTTAACTGTTTTAATACAAATTATTTTTTCAATGTTTGGAAATTATTTTTCTAATTGAAAATGTAACGATTCCATTTTTGGTGGTAATTAATCTTCTTCATTGAAAATTCATCTACCGGGTTAAAAATTCAATTATTTTTTTGGCAATTCGCTTTTTCGGTTGAAAATCAAATTTTTGAAGTGCCTATTAAAGTATTCCATTTCTTGATGAAAACTCATCGTTTTCAGTTTAAGATTGAATTATTCAGTTGAAATTTCATATTTTTTAGTTGAAATTTGAATTTGATTAAAAATTAATCTGTTTTGGTTAAGGAATGAACTATTTATTGAAATTTCGTCTTTTTGGATACATTCAACTGTTATCATTTTAAAATTCAAATTTGTTGTTGAAATATTACCTATTACATTTTTTGCTATGAAATCTTTTTTTGAGTTTAATTCAACAGTTTTTAATTAAAAATAAAAATATTTTGGTGGTTGAAATAACAACTATTATATTTTTCACTCAAAGTTAATGCTTTTTAATTGAAAAGTATACTGTTATATTTTTGGTTCAAAATTTATCTCTTTTGTTTGTGAATTCTACTATTTGGTTGATAAATTAACTAATTTTTATTAAATTAATTTTTTTAGTAAAAAATAATTTTTGATGACTAAAAAATATAATTGATCAATTTCAACAGAGAATTCATTGTTTTTAGTTTAAAATTCAACTACTAAATTTTTCATTGAAAATTCATACTTTTTTTTAGAAAATAGAACTATTTGGGTGAAAATTAAAGTATTTTGATTAACATAGATTTAATTTAATTGTATATGATATTATTGTATATGATATATGAATTTAATTTAATTGTAATTGATTTAATTGTTTGGTTAAAAATTAATTTTTTAGTCAGAATTTGCTCATTTTTATATGAATGAGCAACTGTTTGGTTAAAAATGAATCTGTTTTGTTTGAATGTTTGACTATTAAATTTTTAAAAAACTTAAAATTAATTTTTGTTGTTGAAATATTAACTATTATATTTTTTCTTGAGAATTATTGTTTTTGACTGGAAATTCAACTGCTTTATTGAAACTTGAACTTCCTTGTTAATAATTATTTTTTTGTGTTAAAGATTCGCCATTTAAGTTGAAAATTAAATTATTTGATTGAAAATTTAATTATTTTCTTAAAAAGTCATTTTTTGGTTCGACAATTTGAATGTTCAGTAATTCTTCTTCTTGTCTGGAAAATTTAACTATTTGGATCTAAATTCAACTGTTTGTTTTGGAATTCATTTATTTGTTGTTTGAAAATTCATCTATTTGGAAAAATCCAATGTATGCCTGTAGTTGACTTAAATATTTATTAAAATAATAAAAATAAAAATAATAAATTCGTGTGCTGCAGTTTTGTAAAAATAGAATCGTTTTAAAAATAAACTTATTTCACATCGAGATGTCTCTTTTCATCCGATAAACCCGTAACACATGTTCACATAGAGCTAGCTATAAATATACATGTATTCTGGAGGCCGCAAAAGTTCATCAAGCTATGTTCTATCTTTTTTTTTAGTAGTATTGTGGAATCGGATACACAAGGATATCGCAGATTACATTCATGGGTTCGAAATTTTATGGTTATTGAGTTCTAAAAGCATTAAAACCTGGGGTTCGTTAAGAATAATCAGATTGGATCTTGGAACGATTCGATAATATAATCACGTTTTTAAAGTTACAGTTTCTAGATAATTTTCAAAAATTAATGAAACATATTTTAATTCCGTTTATACAAAATATATTTCGCACTTTTTAATTAACCCTTAAAGTACGCAGTGGGGTACAGCTGTACCAACGGCGTAATTCTTCAAATCTTAAGTAATTTGACCTTTCATTTCCCTTTTCTTTTAAGTTCAATAAAGTACTATTTTTTCATATAATAGCACATTAGTAGAAGACTCACCTACAGTTTTAGATATGTAATGAGAGAGTTCACATATTACGTAACATTAAAGGAGGGGGTGGGTTGCGTTTCGTGTCCATCTGTTATGGATGGGCGGGGGTACCAGATTACGTAACATTTTAATTTATGCATTTTCTGCACCATCAGTTCTGTATATCACAATTAATAAATACATTATTTTAATTCATCATCAAATTTATTTCTGAACATTTATAAACATTATAGATAAAATATAAACCCTAAATTGTAAATTATTGTTTATTAATGGGAAATAATTAATGTTCTTAACATTCTCCTATCACACTTTAATATGTAAACTTTCTTATGCTTTCAAAAAGAAAGAAAATTTAATTATTGACAAAAACTTACTTTGAAGAATGACACATTTTTCTTTTAATTTTTAAAAAGAGTGCAAAAGATTTTCAATTCAGTTTTTGCAATTTTGCCATATTACATAATTTTAGAAAAAAATTCTGTAAAATTAAGAGACATTCAGAAGTTTTGAAATGACATAAAATCAAGTAACACTTGTAAAGATTGTTTAAGAATTTTTTAAGTTTTCATGAAAATAAAAAATTGAATTCTAGAAATATTTAGAAGAATTGAACAGTTGAAAAAAGAATGTTAAACTATAAAATTTTTGTTTAGAAAAGTAGGTTCTTGTAGATTTCAAAAATACATTTTAGAAGCTTTAAAAGAATTTCGAAAGGTTTCATGAGAATAAACAAATTTTCTTAAATTCCTAAAAAACGTAGAAGATTATAAGTCATTTTTTACATTTTGTATGATTTTTAAAAAATGTAGGAAAAATTCGAGTCAGTTAAAAATATTTTTAGAAATTTAAGACCGTTTTAAATTGATTAGAAATATTTAAAAACTTGAAAACATTTTTGAAAGTTTATCAAATATTTTTTGATTTCTTCCAAACTTCTAAATATCCAAATCATCGTTAAAAAAAGACTGGAATTTTTCTTAATATTTTATCAAATACTTTGAAATATGAAAATATTCTTTTAAATCTTTTAGATTTTTTTTATGAGATTTCTTAAATATTCAAAAATCTTTTTTAATTTTTTTAATAATCTTGTAAAAATTATATTTAACATAAAGACAAACTCATAATACTTATATTCTTGTTCTTCAT
Source organism: Acraspis erinacei (assembly GCA_035041075.1). Classification (NCBI taxonomy): domain Eukaryota; kingdom Metazoa; phylum Arthropoda; class Insecta; order Hymenoptera; family Cynipidae; genus Acraspis; species Acraspis erinacei. Next base: position 14,813,045 of record JAWWLR010000148.1, on the reverse strand, counting down.
TCTCAGAATTCAATTTCAACTCGTATTTAAATGTTCAAAACCCTTAAAAAATAAAAAGTTATTTGAAATTTGTATATTGTATTATTAACAAAATATTGAAAAAGCATTTAGTGTTACATCAAAATATTGTTTTATATATTTCTAGACAATACTTCATCTTTAAAAACCTTATTTTTATTTAGAACACGTCTATTATGTTTTTAAACATAGTGGACAAAATGTTACGTAACGGTGATGAAGGTGAAAGGTCGAAAATAATGTTACGTAATATGTAAACGCTCCCTTAGCGTTTGTAGATAATGATTAAAAGGTTAGAAAATATCTGTTAGTTTTATTTATAAAAAAATATATTTCGCACTTTTTAATTAAATAATCATGGAAGGAAAAACATCATATTTTATTAATGAAGTAAATTCAGAGATGTAAGTGGAATTATAAAAAATTTAGCATTCATGCAACCGGCAGTAAAGTTTGAAAAGGAATTTTTAAGATTTTTAATGATACCATATTTAATTTTTGTTAATAAACTGAAAATGTGAAAATTCTCGATGTGATAATTAAAGAAGTGCACAGTTCCAAGTGTGTAAGATGTGGAGCTCCACACAGTGCTCTAGATTTCACATTTTATTTTTATATGCACAAGTTCAGTATTACCCTTTTCCTTTTGATAAAGCTAGGAAAGAAAGACAAGAAACGTCTTTATATTTTGTTTTATCTTATTTTTATTTAATTACTTTTTCATTTTGATCGATCCTTGATTTTCATTTAAAGAGGCCGTGCATAAATTGCATAATCTTTTTTGTGGGGCGGAGTGGCCGAACGGGGAGGGGAACGATTTTCCTATATGCTGTCTTAGATGCAGAGAATGCGGTAAGAACCGTTTGAAAAAGTATCAATTTTTAAGAAAGCAGTTTAACTTTAAACCAAATAGTCGAATTTTCAACTAAAAAAGATACAATTTCAACCAATATAGTTAAATTTTAAACCAAAAAGATGAATTTTCTAGCAACAAGATTATTTGACTATCGAAACTTAATTTTTTATCAAATAAATTAAATGTTTTACTACATAGTTAAGTTTAATCTAAAAGTATAAATATTAAAAGAAAATTTATTTTCAACCGAATAATTTAATTTCTTACCAAATTATTAAATTCTCAACCAAAACCAATCTATTTTTAACGAAGCAGTTGCGTTTTAAGCAAACATGTTAAATATTTAATCTAGAAAATTAATTTTCAGACAAAAAAGAAGAATTTTTAACAAAATATATGAATCTTCAACTAGAAATTATAAATTTTGAATAGAAAGTATAAATTTTCAATCAAAAAGACATCTTCAAGCAAACACATGAATTTGCAACTGAAATCATGAATCTTAAAAAATATGAATTTAAAAAAAGTTAATTTTCAACCGAGCAGTTTAATTTTCCACTAAACTGTTGAAGCCTCAAACAAACAAGATTAATTTAGACCCAAAAAGATACATTTTGAACAAAAAGGATGCATTTTTAACCAATAAAAATTAACTTTTGACCGAACAAAAACGAATGTTTAATACAATAGATGAATCTTTACCTAAAAAAGATAAATTTGTAATAAAAAAGATTAATTTCTAATAAAAGATTATATAGATATAACGTTATAATGTTAGTTAAGGAAATAAATTCTCAAACAATAAGAAAAAATCCCATGATTTTTCCACAAAATATTTGCATCTTTAACCAAAGACATGAATTTGCAACTGAAATCATGGATAATATTTTATGGCCAAAAATGCAACTCTTTGGTTACAAATTTATCTGCTTTACTCGAGGATTCAAGTTTTTTGTTGTCAAATTCAATTGTTTTCATTTAAAATGAAATTCTTGTTCGGTTGAAATACCAAACGTTATATTTTTTGTAGATAATTTATATCTTGTCTGAAAATTTAACTATTTGGTTGAAAAATCATATTTTTTATAAAAAATTAATTTTCTTCTCTGGTTGAAAATTCAACCAAACATTTTTTTAGAAAATTTGATAATTTGATAGAAAATTTAATTAATTGTTAGATACTCGACTTTTATTACTAGAATATTTTGTAGTTAAAAATGAAACAGTTACTTTAAAAATTTATCTGTTTTACTTAAGAATTTAAGTATTGTGTTGAAAATTCGTATTTTCTTTTTAATTTTTTTAAATTACATTTTTATGAAAAAAGATGCAACTGGTTTGTTGAAAACGAATCTGCTTTGGTTGAGGATACAACTATTTTTCTAAGTATATGGATTCTGTTGAAAATTCGTATTTTTGGTTAGAAAATTAATCTTCTTGGTTAAGAATAAAACTAGTTTTTTCAAAATTTATGTATTTTTTGAGAATTCGTCTTTTCTAGTAAAGAATTCATCTTCTTGGTTGAAAATTGACATTTTTATAGAAAATTTGTTTCTTTATTGGCAGAGAAATATTTTTTGGTTGAAAATTCAACTTTTGCTGAGAACTCGTCTTGTTGATTAGAAAATTCACCTCATTTGCTTGAAATTTCATATTTATTTGGTTCAAATATAACAAAATTTTCGACGGTTGCCTCGCACTGGCCTTGTTACTAAATTGGTTTTGCACCCCCAATTTCGTTGGTGTACGGCCCCATATATTAAACTTCCATAAAACAAAGAATATGAGAAAACAAATATTTTAAGAAATTATATATTACTCGAGCCTTTTTTATAAAAAGAATTGCGAAACGAAGAAGTTAATGGTATTTAAAAAAAAAGAATTGTGATTTTGATAAGAGAAATGGAAAAATATTTAATTTGATTCATGTCTTCCCTTTTCTGATATGCAAGACCGACATTTCAGTTCCCTTTGATAAAGATGAGGTTTAATGCTGAATTTTAACTCAGCTTTGTGACAAGTTTTTCCTCTTTTTCTTATCGCCTTTTGCACACAGACACTTCCCAGGGAAAAGAGAATCTCGCTATTTCCAGCCACACCTCTTTAACACGTAAGTATTCTGCGAAGGCGTCCATGAATTAAAATCCCCTTGGTTTGCAAATTTTTTGAAAAATTATGCACTCACTTGTAACAGAGAATTCGTGATAAGTAATATATCATCATAAATGAGAGATATATATGCCTGTGCAATGAAATTTAATTCCATGATGATATTGGATATAGGCAGGTTGTAAGTACATTTATAACAAGAAGGGGGATCAGTGGAAGGAACTTTACAAATTTAGAAAACATTTGGTACATTTCCTAATGACAAATTTGAACAAATTCACGAATAGATAAATAAATATTTTTGATCTAATTTGATTGAAAAATGAAGTTTTTCAGTTTGAAAACTTTTTTTGTTGTTAAAATTTAATTTTTTTTCTCTGAAGAATGAACTGTTTCTTCCCCCTCCTACCACCAATTAAGTGTGTGTGTGTGTGGGCGGGGGTTTAAGGTAATAACGAAGAAGGTGCAAGAAAAATGTATACCCTTAGGGGACACATTGAATCTTCCATTCCAAGAATGAACTGTTTCTTCTTTGATTGAAAATTTATTTAATATTTATTTTTATATTATATTAAATATTTTTTTGTTTATTTGATTAAAATTTATTTAATATTTATTTATATTTATATTAATAGTTAAAAATTGAACTATTTGGCAGAAAATTAATTCATTTTATTGAAAATTTGTTATAAATTTTTTGAAAGTACGCTCTACAACTGTAACGGTACGTTTCAATAATAATTTAACAAGTTTCAAAATCGTTACCATATTTCAGACTTTACATTCCCCACTTTAACGCTTTTCTAAAGAACCTTTTTTCTCCTGTTGTCAAAAAACTTCTTATTTTTACCTTTTTTTCGTTTTTTTCTTAAATGTTGAATTCAAACGTTTTTATTTCAGATTAAAGTCTTTCTTGGTTCGTTTTACTTCAAAATTCATATTTTTGGGTAGAACAATCATTATCTTGGTGGAGGATTAATATTTTTGGTTGGAAAATTCCCCAATTGTTTAAAATTTCATTTTTCTGTTTGAAAATTAAACTGCTTGTTTGAAATTTAAAATACTTGATTAAAAGTCACATTTTTCAGATTCACCAATTTGGTAGAAAATATAATTTTTTGTTGAAAATTCGTTTTTTTGTGTTAAAAATTAATTAATTTATCTGTAAGTTTAACTATTCCATTTTTGTCTTAATATTTATTCCGCATAAGTTGAAAATGCATGCATTTTGTTGAATTTTTCTAGTTAGAAAATTAATGTTGTTTGTTGAAATTTCATCTTTTTCTTTAAAGCTTTAACTAATTGATTTAAAATTTGTCTTTTTGTCGTGAAAATTCAACTGTTTCTTGTTGAACTTCAATCCTTTTGGATTGAATCATAAAGTCATTTTTTTATCAAAAATTTCACTGTCTTGTTAATGATTCTCAACTTTGGATTGAAAATTCATCTTTCTTCTTGAAAACAGAACTTCTCTGTGGAAAATGATTTTTTTTCTCTTGTAGTTAAAAATTAATTTTTTATGTGAAAGCGTAACTGTTCCATTTTAAGTTCGAAATTCATCCATTATAAGTTGAAAATTCAAATTTTTATTATAAAGTTCCTGTGTTTTATTAAAGAATCGTCTTTTTGGTTAGAAAATTAATATTTTTAGTTGAAAAATAATCTTTTTGTTTGAAGATTTTGAACTATTTTGTTAAAAATTCGTCGCTTTGTCATTAAAATTCGACTTTTTTTGTTTATTTTAATATGTTTGTATTTAGAATTCTATCATTTGGGGTTGAAAATCCATCTTTGTAGTTTGAAAATTCGAGTATTTTGATAAAGTCATATTTTGTCGCCGAAAATTAAACTGTTTTGTTGAAAATTTCTTAATTTTAATTGTAAATTCAAGAGTCTTCATTTAAATGTATCTTTTTGGCCTGGAAATCTAACTATTTGGTGAAAAATGTATCTTTTTCTTTTCTTGAAAATTGAGCTAATTGGTTGAAAGTCGAACTACTTTGCTAAAATTTTTTTTTAAAATCACCTCTCTTTGAAAATTCAACTTTTTTTAAAACATTCATTATAAAAATCCTTTATAAGGCAAAAATTCAACTATTTGGTATCAAATTTATCTTCTTTGGTTAAATTTAACTATCTTTTATTAAAAATTGAAATATTTTTTTGTTAAAATATCAACTATTACATTTTTTCGAAGAGAATTCATCTTTTTTGTTTGAAAATCAACTGTTTTCTTGAAATATTATTTTTTTGTTATAAATTAATTTTTTAACTGAAAACTTAACTAAGCCAAACCAGCCGCGTATTCGAATTCAGCGACCCCATAAACGTATAGAAATATTGGTCTCGACTCGTGGACAAGATTTTTTTTCGTGTTCCTGTGTTATCCAATATATTATCCTTGCTTTTCTTTTCTATTGTTTTACATATTAAATACTAGGAAATAGGATAGTTATATATCAATAATAATTATATATTTTTCTTACAAAATTGCGTGAACACAAGAAAAATATAAATCGCGCGTGTCTTTTTTTGTAATATGATTAAAGAATGGAACACTGCCCGAAATCGAATTTTTATCCTGCCCTTTTTTCATTGAACACTGAGCTTTTGTTTAATACTGCCTCTTAGAATAAACCCTGGTTTTAACAGCTCTTAATTAAAAACGAAAATTTAAATGGGTTTCCATGGTTGAAATTTGAAAGCAAGTCTAAATGAAATCGCGTTTAATAAAGGTGAAGGAAGAGCGCAGAAAGCGATGCGAGGCAAGAAGATGATGAAGAAGAGGCCTGCGGGGGATAAAATGTGAAACGCATGTATTCCATGTGCATTTGCACTAGAAAATCCGCCTTGTTTCAGCCCATTATTTCGGCACGATTAGCATAAGTTGGGTTTAAAATCCATGCACTGAATATAAAGCGTTGGCTGCGCTTACTCTCGTCGAGTTATGGGCAAGCTGTTGCGGCATTCAGTGACGTTGCGATGCAAATCCACCTTTCAAAATTTATGAAGGAAAGATCAAGCACTCGGAAATTTACGGCCCTGGGACTTCCTTTTCAAGAAGTGAATCTCACAGAATAACGGTGGGATTTTTTATTGTTGTAGTTCATTTGCTATATTCTCGAAATGAGATTTTTTGACGCAAAATGAGAATGCCTGATGCCTGGTTTTAAATTCCTGGAATTACACTCCAGGTTCCATAGCAGACGGTCCGGTTTCTTAAATTCCTAGAACTGCTAACCCACGTAGTTTCTCAGGGCGCAGGGCGTCGGTTATGACTCGCCTCGGAAAGGCCGCACTGCGCGAGGACTCAGTCCAATATATAGCCCAATATTATGTATTCCAATTGGAATTATATGATCGAAACGGTAATTTAATCTAGGTACCAGTGTCCTTCAAGTGTGAAACTATAACATAAAAATAGGTTCATTCTCATTCTCATCCGTATTTTTCTGTAATTTGTCACTTTTTCCTCAAATGAGAAATAATTGGGACGTACCATTTTTCTTTGACGGATGCGTTCCGTAGTCTGGGGTACCCGCATCAAGCCCAATGTTATTTGTGTGTGACATCTTGCGTTTTAAGTAACTTGAAAAAAACTCAAACTGGAATATAAAATTGTGACGATTCCATGGACGCGGGGTCTTAAGGAACGCTTATGACGTTTTAATTGCTATTGCTCACCAATTACACACAGGACAATACGCTGTACATTAACCTCGGCGAAAGCACAAATAATACTATAGCTAATAATAACAACAGCTTAGAGGGAAAAAATCAATTTTCAACTCAAAAAGAAGATTTTTTACGAAATACTTAAATTCTCAACCAAAGAGATGCATTTTTAACTCAAATGATAGATCTTCAACAGTGATAGTTAAATTTGTAGCTACAAAATTCCTTTTAAGCAACGATACGAATTTCCATCAAAATAGTTGAATTTTCCACCAAACCCAATGATTTTATAATCAAGACTTTTCAGCAAAACGGAATTAATTTTAAAACAAAATAGTTATATTTTCAACGAAAGAGATACAATTTCTACCAAAATATATCAATTTTAAACTAAAATGATCAATTTTGAAACAAAAAAGATACATTTTCAATTAATAATGTTGAAGTTAAAGAAATTAATTTTTCACAAAAATATGACCAGACAAAACTTTTCTTTCTATAAATCGGAATATTTGTTTCATATGGGAAACATCTCACTATCGGTGGATTTGTTGAACATCATCCCAAGATGGTAGAACTTTTGATAGGAATGACCTAAAGGGAAACATTTTTGTCTTATTGAAGATAATTCCTTAGCGAATGTAATAAAAAATAGAGGCAACGGAAGCTTTAATTTTAATCTTGGAAGGAATGCGTTATTTTTATCAACAAAAATTTCATCACTCTAAGTATTTAAGGGCTTCGGGGGTCGCCGATTTCCAATAATAATTAAAAATATCAAAATTCAAAATCGAAAATCCTATCTAAACGATCATACTTGTGAAAATTAAACCGTTTTTCCTAAAAATTGTTACTCGGGATTTTTTGTGTTCGCTATTATTATCATCATTGTTTTATAAGGCTAGTCCATTTAATTCACGTACCACGACGGTAAAAGCCTATTGTACTTTGCCTTTTTATTTTGAAGCCCCGATGAAACAGAGGTCTAAGCACGGCTCACATTCGCTGGTAAAGTTTTATTAAGTTCTTTAGCATGAGTAAAACTACCCCCATGCGACTTTACTTCACTGGGTGTGAACATGTGCAATTTTTTTTACTAAGTTGGGCTTGAAATCACTGTATGAATTTAATCACAAAAATTAATAACCCGCGACTGCATCCGACTAAAGTAGAAGTACTCGAATTTGCCTGGAAATTTGGCAAGGGAGAGGAAAACTGCAGAAAACCACCTCTCGAGATCAGCTTGTTTTGTCACAGTTGAGTTTAAAGGCAGACATTCGTTCCTACTCATGGAATACACACAATCATCCTCAACATCCAACTCTTCCCGATTCACCTCGCAGATAATGTTTTCACTAATTTCTAGTCTAAAAAGTGAAAATTCAAAATGGTTAATCCAATATGGCGGATCACAATTTTAAAAATAAAACCGATTTGAATAAACATTG
>JAWWLR010000148.1:14751503-14762954 GCA_035041075.1 Acraspis erinacei | reverse complement strand
TCGCAATGGTTAGATCGCAAATAGGGACAGAATTTGTAGGACCCTATTTGCGTCCGCTCTTCAGAGGTTATGATCAGATTTGGACGCAAATAGGTGCATTTACCTTAGTTTGTGTGTTTTTTTTATAAATTTGTTTTTTTTTTGGTAAAAACTTATCTTTTTTAGTTGGAAATTCCACTATTAGGTGATAAATCATCTTTCTTGATTGAAAATTAAGTTCCTTGTTGAAAATTTCACTTTTTGTTGATTTCTTTCAATTTAATTTTTTAATTGACAATTTACCAATTTCATTTCTAGCTGGAAACTTATCTTTTTTAGTTAAAAATTTAATCATTTGTTTATCAAATTTTATATTTTTCTTAAAAGTTCTACTATTCAATTGAAAATGCAATATATTTCGATTTAAATGAAAATTAACCAAATTATTTCTTTAAAAATTAATTCCAAACATTTGTGGACTTTCGACCTTTGCACCTGTACATAAGGCCTTTTATCGCTGACATTAGTTCCCTTCAATGCCTAATCTTAGATTTCTATGCCCCCTCACTTTCAACTTCATTATGAGATGAACTCTTTTATTTGATCCCTAACTTTGAACATTGATCCCTAACTTTGAGCTCTTACCCTTAACCTTTGAACTTTGACCCTTAAACTTTGAAATTTACTTTTTTATGACTTCTGAGTTTTGACCGTCGTTGAGGTTACCTACTGACCATTTTTCGGAATAATTTTAAAGAGAAAAAAAAATGTTCCTGGAAAAAATGAACAAAAAGAGCAGAAATGTATATTTCCTGTAACAAGATCTGTTGTCCGAAGGCAATATGTTTGACGGAGCACAAATACACGTAATATACAGGAATAGAAATGCATTTTGATCGTGACGTCACGTCCTGCTACGCCTTCCAAGTTTCCAGTTCTAAGCGCTCTCGACTCGACCGAGCTGCACGAACTGATTCTCTTCTCTGATTCTATATGTCATCGTATTGAACACCTACACATTTCCGCTTCTCTTATGTTTGTACATATACATACATACATACACATAACCAAAAAATTTCTATCGTATGTACCTTATATATCGGAGATGTGGAAAACTTTTATAGCTAATCTGATCTTCTTTCTCAATTTAGGAGAAACGAAAATCGGTTTAGTTGCTCGAGAAATGTGGTAGAAAATAGTAGAATCATACTTCGATTTAGTCCAGTAAAATGAGAAAAAACTGAGCAGACCCGGAAATAACTTTTTACAGATTTGTTATATCGAAATGAAATCCTGAAAAGCATAAAAAATTAAAATAATAAAATATTTGGAAAAGATTGAATTTTAATATTTAAAAACTTTTAACAAATAAAGGGTTATTGGGAATTTTTAAAAATATTATCTTCTTTCTCAAATTAAAGAATAGAATTTTCTCGAAGAAAAAGTTATACTTTTTGGGTACGACTGAAAAATCTCAAAAAATGAGATTTCTGACACTGTGAAATTCCCGAAAAAATCAATTTTCTGAATGTGAAAAGCCCGGAATCGCAAAAATTGACGAAATATAAAAAACAGGAATTGGGAAATTCCCGAATCAAACAATTTCCCAACATTTTACAATGTTACCGAATTTGAAAATTCCAGCAGAAAAATTTCGAATTATTAATAATTATCCGATGTTGTGAACTTACACTAGATAATTTTGGAATTTCTAGAATTCAAAATTTTTTTTTGAATAAATGTCATAATTATAATGCTATAATTTTATACATAGTTAATTTTGTAATTTCTAGAATTTTCTATTTCGAGTATTTTTTCAGGAATTTTAGAGAATCGAGAATTGTATTTTTTGGGATTTTTCAGGCATACGTTCTTGTCGCAAACCTGATTGGCTGCGAAACTGCGTGAATATGACTGTATCAGTGTTTGAAAAAAAGTTCTGAAAAAACATCAAATTTAAATATATTTATACAAAAGCTTTTTTTAATATTGGTAATCCTTCACTTTTGAATTAATTTTCTGATTGAATGTCGGCATTGTTAAAAAATATTGTTGGAAGCGGTAAGCAAAAAATTACCGCGTTAACGAAATAAGATATCTGGGAAACTCTGAACATTTAATTTTTTTTAAACGATTAATTTTCAAGTTTTTACGCTTATGTCTAAAAAGAATCTGGGAGATCTTAAAACTTTTTTTTTATTTTGTAGGATTTAAAAAAATCGTAAAAATTTGATTTATTGTTTTAAAAAGATATTTAGAAGTTTCAGAAAGATTTAAAAAATAACGTAAATCTTGAGAAATAAAAAAAATAAATTTAGATTTTTGAAGATTAAAAAATAAGCTTTTTAAGAATTTTATCGCTTTCAAAAGAATGCAACATTTTTTTAAATATTCTTGGTAAAATTTCAAATGACTTTTTATCTTGAAAGATTAATTTCAAGAGAAAATTGACCAAGATTTTAAAACATTTTCAATGATTTCCGAAAAAATCGAAGCATAATGCGGAAAATATTAAAGCCAGAATTTTCTATTTTGTAGGATTACAACATTTTAGAACAAATTCGAGTAAGTTTAAAATATATTTAGAAGTTTTGAAAAGATTCAAAATAGTTTTAGGTTTGAATATATTCCTAATTCTTTTTTTAATTTCGAGCTAACATCTTAGAAGCTTTTTAAGAATTTTGAAAGGTTTCAAGATAAAAATCTGGAAGATTACAATACAATTTTTACAAATTTCCGGAATTAAAAAAAATGAGGAAATATTCGAATCATTTGAAAAGATATCTAGAGTTTTAAAAAAGTTTTATCATTTAGGATTTTTTTAAATTTAACCAAAAAAAATTTAAGATTTCAGAAAGCTTGAAAAACATCATGTAGATTTATGAAGATTTAAAAATGAAATTCAAAAGCTTTTTAAGAATATTGAAAGGTTATAAAATAAGAATACAAATTTTTTAGTGATTTCTCATCTCGAAAAATTAATTTGAAGGGTATATTTTGAAAGATTTCAAAAATACCCTTCAAATATTTCGAAAATTCTCAAAGATAATTCGGAAAATTCTAATGCATATTTAAATTTTTTTTAAGAAAGTAAGAAAAATGCTATGAGACATTGAAGCATCTTAAAAGATATTTGGTAAATCTAACAGTTTTTAAGATAAAGAAATAAGTTAAACTTTTAAAAGATTTTAAAAATAAAATTATACATTTTTTACCAATTTTGAAACGTTTCAAGAAAATGAACAAATATCTTAAGGTTGGTGGAAATGTTTTAAATGCTATTTATTTTTTTATTTGTATTAATGCGTATAGAAAATTTATAAAGATTTCGAAACATTTTAAAACATTTCTCAATATGACGAAAAAATGTCGACAATAAAATTTATGCTTGAATTTAAATATGCAACACCGTTGGTCCCGTTATTAATGATGCACAGAAAGTTTTATTTTTTTACCTCAATTTTATTTATATAAAAGTTCATTTCGAACCATCTCAGAAGGAAATCAGACTAAAAAATAAGCTGCCTATGTAGGGGTATAGAAAGCAATATTTTCCTTATTTTTATATTTCTTAACTACTTATGTTTAAAAAAGACTACAAGATACAAATTTTATTCTTATCCCAGTTCTACATTATATAAAATTGAATTTTAACTATCTCAGAATAAAATCGGACTAAAGGAAAAGCTTCCAGCGTAGGGATCTAAATAACGAGTTTTTTTTTCAATTCTTTTATTTTTCATATTTGAAATTAAAATAGCAAAGAGATTTTTCGCACGGTTTCCAGGATTTTTCTGCGTTTCACAGTGGTCACTTTATTCAGCGAATAAAATATCTCAGTGTCGGAGCAACAAGAATTGAAATATTATAAATTGCACAATTTCAAATTTACAATGATCGCAAAGATAAAATCAAGTTAGAAACATTCTTAATTGAATAATTTTAATGTTTAAGTATTCCGACCTGGAATTGATTGAATTAAGAGTGAAAAATAAAATAAATTTAGATCGTAACATGAAATAAAATTTGGTTTCAGATTTTCTTGTGCATAGTACAGAATACTTTTTCTAATTTTTATTATACACTATTTTTTATAAATACATGAAAAGTTGCGTTTGGTTAAAAATTAATCTGTTTTGGTTGAGGTTTCAACTATTTTGTTGAGAATTTGCTTTTGGTTGAAAAATCAAGTACATCGTTTAAATTTTAATTACTTTTTAAACTAGCTGTGAATTAGATTTCGGGTGTATCCACTTTGTTTTTATTTGTTATTATAGGCTGCTCATTTTATGAGCACTTTGCTTCCCATTAGCAAATGTATTCTTGCTTCCTCATAGAAGAAGCATTAGTGATTTTTTAAATATTAAACAAAATAAATTTTTCAATTTGCTCAATTTAAAAATCGAAATGTGCAAAAAATACAAAATTACAAAATAATATAAACAATTTTGAAAATACAAATACAACAGACTTGTCAGAATTATTTCAAGATATCAAAAAAACTCTTCAACTTTTATTACAATTTGACATTGATATGTGCATCAATTATAACGAAATTCCCTTATTTCTCAAGAAATCGTAGGTTTTTAGCTCTCTTGATTTCGGAAATTAAAAAAGAATGTTTAAATTTTTTATTAAAGTTCAAAAAGGCTACTTTTAAGTTGAATTACAATTAAGGTAATTTTACACTGGTATGTGCAACCATCTTAAAATTCTTGATTATGGTCAGCTTGAATTTAGAAAATGTCATTCAACGTTAGTTTTAAAATTAACTTCTGGCCAAATACTTTACTTAACTGTAGAATTAAAAATAAACTTATTAATCTTGATGAACAGAACACCCCCCCCCCACGCAATGTAGGAAGAATTAATCATAATAATTAATTGAACAATCAAGCAATTATTTAATTTATCAATCAGACAATTAACTAAGCAGACAAATTATTTAAAAGCAGTTTCTTATTTTGTCATTAATTACTTAGTTGATTGTAGCGGACACTTCGGAAAATTTAGAGACACGAGACAATGCTTAAATCATCCATGGATGCGTCAAGAATATGTAAACCAAACCCTCAAGACAATTTCGTTATCATTGTTGTACATATCAATGTCAAATTGTAATAAAGTTAAAAAAACATTTTTATCCCACAACAAGAGGGAGAGGAAATGAAAACTTAAATTAAAATTTCAATCTTCAAAAAAGTAAATATTTCGAAATAAACAAACAAACCAAAAAATGTTGAATTTTTATTAATTTTATTTCTTTCTTATACATCGAAAGTGCTTAAAAGCTTCGATTTAGTAGAAATAAGGCTAATTATTTAAACATTACTTTACTACAGAAAATTGCATCTTGCCTACTACAATGCATAAAAACTTCTCTTATTTCTTCAATTTTAAATCGTTTTCTAATGAAAATTACGAAAAAAAAGTTTGTGTACATTTTGTCAATGAGTCAAGGTTATTTTATGTGATTATTTAGGATCTTCCGATCCAAGCCTCAGTTTACGCAATTGTAACCGGAATAATATGCATATAGGAATAGAAGAAATATTTAAATAAAAGAAGATGAAACGAAATTTAATAACCATACGTGTTTTAAATTTATTTGTTGGTTCATAAATATTGATACCAAAATAATAATTTTTTATTTTTCACTTGAGTTTTAGCTTTTGTTTGTGCTCCGAACAGTGTTATTAAAAGAAATGTGTACACAGACAAAAATAAAGGTTCACTATAAAGTTGCGACTCAAATAAAAGTTGGTATCATTTAGAACTTGAGGTCCAATAGATACCTGTAGAGAGCCAAAAGGGTTCATTTAGAGCTCTCTTGAAAAGAACATGAAGACCCATTCAGAAACCAACCGCTTGCAAAGTATGGGTTGGTAAGTAATTATAATTTTATTTTGTAATATAATTATCTTCATTGAGTTATGTATATCATAGTTCGATGACATATGTGGTTTAAGGTAAAAATTATGATATCAATTAAATAAAATGTCGAAGTGGGCAAAGCGAAAAATAGGTTTTTTGTAAATAGGCTCAATCACAATTGGGATCTTTTAGAACACCAACGAAGGTATCATTTAGAGCTTATTTATCGTTTTAGGTTGATTTCAGCAAGTGGGGTTCAGTTTTGCTGCAGCTCATTTGGAACCAAAAATGGGTTCTAATGGAAACCCCAGTTTTTTCTGTATATGTGTTCAAAAAAATAATTCAGTTTTCAAACCTCATCCGTGTTTGAAATGCATTACATAATTAGCTGCAAAATTTTAAAAATAATGAACCTAGATAATTTAAACTGTTAATTTACAAATTGTTAAATGTATTGTCTAATGCAGGACTGATTCGTATTTTAATACTATTTTTTATTTTTAATAAATATATATATATATATATATATATATATATATATATATTTCTTAAAAATTAATTGCCGAACAAAAATAAATATTATCGACCCTAATACCAATTAAAAAATCTTCGTTACAGTGATGATACTTCGATATATTAATAACGATATTCTTAAAAAAAACAGCAAAGATGTAATCTAACTATATCCCAAAAGAGGCTCAAATTAATTATTTCCTGTAAATTCAAGAAATCATTAAGGATTGTATTTTCCACAAGTAATTTCCAAGAGAAGTATATTTAGTTGATTTATTCAAACGAAGTTTAAATGCAAAGGGCTTCTAAAAGCAGCAAACATTAGAAAATAATAGCATTAGGTACTATTACGTAAATTATCTCTGAAGGCACATTATTTCATAAAATAATACGTCAATAAAAATGAAAGATGATTAACGAGTTATTTCAGAGCAGGAAGCCTTTGTTCCCATCCATATGCTTGCGTGTGATATAAACTAAAGGAGAGAAAGAAAGTTCCCTGGTTGTTTTGTTGTATCAAAAAGGAAAAAAATCAAGCTTTTCAGAACGGCCAAATAACATGCGACACGAAAATTCTTTTTTGCTTCAGTGTCTTTCCTCTTCAAAGGAAAATTTCTATACAACATTGTTATTCACAATTTTAGCTTTTGGACCGTACTTAAATTACGTAACGGATTATAGGTCCCCTCCAAGACCCACCTTCCCTCTGTAACGAAGCGTAATAAAACATTTATAGCCCCTCCCCCCAACACTCTTACTCTACGTGATTTATATTTTCCAGAAATAATTAGATATGGAACTTGAAACTAATCGAAATCCTTATGCGGAAAATAATACATTCTATGCATATATTTTTATGCAGAGTGAAAAGTTCATTTTCAAAATTCTCTGATTTTTCCGTGACTAAATTTTTAATTTTTCCTGACCAGTAACACTTAAATACCAGCATTTGAATCTTGTAATATTTTCTAACATCAGGTCTTTTATAAACAGAACAATTTTCAACAAATACATATTTTTTAGTTTTGAAAAAATGCATTTAAATTGTTAAACCGTCAAGGCAAAAGACGAATTTTTCGTACCAAAGTTGAATTTTCAATCAGAAAATGTGAATTCTCAGAAAAAATTAATATTTAACAAAGTACTTTATTTTTCATGAAAAGAGATAAACCTTCATTGAAAAAAATCAACAAAGTAGTTCAACTTCTACCCACACCATGGAGTTTTCAATGAAAAAATATCAGTTTTTAAGAAAATAGTCAAGTTTCCAACAAGAGATTAATTTGCAACCAAACAGTTGCATTTATATCCCAGGAAGGTGAAACGCCCAACAAAACAGATGCAATCTTAATTCAAAACGACAAGTATTTCAATTTTCATAACAAATATCAGTTTAAATATCAAGTTTAAATATCAGTTTAAATATCACTTTAAATATAAAAATATCAAGAAAACAGTTTAAGTTTTCAAACAAAAAGAATTACTTTCGATCAAAATTGTTAAATTTTCAACCAAATAGTTGCATTTTTATCCAAGAGAAATTAAATTACGGATCAAATACATAGATTAATTTTTTAATTAAAAATAAAAATAAATATTTCAATTTTCATTTAAAAGAAATTGAAGTTTGACTTTTCAACATGAAAATATGAGTTTTCAATAAGAATTAAATTTTATAAAAAGATTCTTTAATTGTCAATACAAAAAGACGAATACTCAACAAAAAAGTTACATTTTTACCCAAAAAGGATGAACTTTTAGAAAATGGTTGCATTTTTATCCAAGAAAGATGCAATTTCTAATAGTTAGTCTCATCCAAAAAAGATTTCAGTTGACCTATCAATTGAAAAATATGAATTTTAAACAAAAAGTAAAATTTGTACGAAAAAGTTGAGTTTTTTACCAAATAGTTGCATTTTTATACAAGAAAGATGCGCTTTCTACTTAAAGAGATACATTTTCAAATATGAATCGTTGGTTTACCAAGAACAAAATTTGCGAGATATATAGTACACATTGTCGGCTATTTTCCGAGAAAACATAAATATTTTAGAATGTAGTGTTTTTAAGGAAATTTACTTTACCATTTTTTAGAAAAATCTCCACCATTTTGTCTTTTTTCCTTCTTTCTTCAATTTTTTGATCTTAAATTAAAAGAAAAAGAATTTCCACGTCGCAAAAAAAGAAAGGAAATAACATATAACTAGGCTCGTTTGGAAAATAATACAATTTCAATTTTGTCTGATTTGAAATATAATTGATCAATAATATAATTTGAATTTCTTTGAATTTTAAATGATCCAATTTTTGAAATTCGAATTGGAAATGAAGCTATTTTGATCATTTTTAAGTGCTGCTATTCTCTACATTTTAATCTGAAATCGTAGAATTTCAAGATATTTTAATTCAAAGTTAAATTATTTATTTTTGTTGGCTTTAAATGAGAATAATATATTTTCGACTCCTATATAATGAAGTTTTCCAATTTGAACATTTTAGTCTAAAATTATGCAATTTTAAGAGCTTCTGTGTAAAAATGTTTCAATGTCAAATAATCAATTTTTAACATCTTTATTTAAAATAATACAAGTTCAATTACTTTTAATTAGATTCGAATTATTTTACTTTTTAGGGTTTCGTAGCTCCAGGCATAAATCACTAAATTTTGGTCGGTTCTTTGTCCGTCCGCCGTACATTGTTCATGAAACTCGGAACGAGGTTCACGGCGAGACTTAAAACGAGATTAGAAATGAGATTTAAGACAAAATTCAAGACAAAATTCAAGACGAGATTCTAGACGGTATTCAAGGCGATATTCGAGAATAGATTGGCTTATCAATATTTTTATATTTTAGGCTAATAAATAAAAATTCAGAAAGTAGAAGGCGCGCGTGCGTATTTATTGCTAGTATCTAGCAATAAGGAAAGAGATAGAAATTTCTTTAAACTTATGGAAAACGTGTTTCGTAAGGATAGAAAAATCCGACCTAAGTTCTCATATCCGCTGGAAAAATTCCTTTGAACATTATTTTGCACTCATCCCTTTATACGGTAGACAAGAAAGCGGGCGGAGAACAGAACGTTGAAAGCCGAAGTTTTGTAAACCGTGGAGAACACTTTATTTATGCAAATAGATTTACTATCCCAACATATTTCTTCGATGTACTCAGGCTTACAAAGGACTAGCTCGAAAATTTAAAACTTCAAAGTTAGCTTTTTATTTCGAGCTTCTTTCACGCCCTTGTTGCAAACTTACTTCTTCGGCAATGAGGTGCAAATTTAATTAATGTATGTATTACTTTCCTAAAAATTCATTCCGTGCCTTTTGTATACTTAATTTATTATTTATAGTCCAGGCTATAAGTATACGAGGCGTTCCGGTGATATAGTTCGAAAAAGTTCAAAAAATCGTCTTTTTAGTACACTGGTCCGCCCCATTGAATTTTGAAGTAAATTTTGTGTAAAAAGGTATCCTGCATAAGTTGAAAATTCAGTCATTTGGTAGAAAATTCCAGTATTGTGGGGAAAGTTCGTTTTTTTATAGAAAATTAATTTTCATAATTTTAATTGAGGATTCAAATATTTTTCTGAATGTACATCTGTTTTGATTGAATTTAACTGATTGATAAAATTTTTCTTAGCTCAAAAGTAATTTTTGATACTGAAAATTTAACAGTTCCATTTTGGGCTGAAAACTTATATATTTTAGTTGAAAATTGAACTATTTGGTTGAAAATTAATCTTTTGGTAGACAATTATTCGACTTTGTTTAGAATTAATCTTAGTAGGTTAAAAATTCAGCAATTTGGTTCAAAATTAAATTATTGTATTGAAAGTTTAATAATTATGTTGAGAATTCTCCTATTTTGTTAAAATCATCCTTTTTGCTCGAAAATTAGATTGGTTTGTTAAATATGAGTCTTTTTTGGTTTAACATGAAATTTTTTGTTGAAAATTTGACTGTCCTAAAATTCTTCTTTTTTGTATGAAGATGCAACTATTTTGTTGAAAATGAAACTGGTCTTGGTTGAGTTTTAATCTCTTTTGTTTAAAACGTAGACCATTTGGTTGAAAATTCATCTTTGTATGTAAAAAACTCAGCTTTTTGGTTGAAATTTTAGCTAATGGTTGAGCATTCGTTCTTTTAAACTGAAAATTCATCTTTTATGGTATAAGTCATCTTTCTTGGTTAAGATTTTCAGGCAATATTTTTAATAACGAAAGAATTTTCTTAATTTTAGGAATAATTGAAGTTATTTTGAACCATTTTTGAAAATTCACCTCTGTTACTAGAAATTAAATTTTTCCTGGTTAAAAATGCGACTGTTTGATTCTTAAATGAATTTTTTGTTGAAAATTTAAATTTTCCGGTTGCAAAATGTAACTATTTTCTACAAAAATCGCTTATTATGATCAAAAATTGCTCTTTTTTGCTCAAAAATACAACTGGTTGAAAATTAATATTTTTTTGTTTAGGATTAAACTATTTTTTTGGAAGTTTTGTTTAGCTTGGAATTGTTCCTGAAAGTAAGAGAATTGCATTAATTTGTGTCGATACAAGGTGGAATCTCATGGTATTGAACAGTGCATCCAATGCACATACCCAGCCTATTGGCATCTCTGAAGAAGATTATATTTACTGCTTTACCAGGGGTCATTTGGAGCATGTGTATTACGAAAAACGTCAGGATATGGAATTCCTTTTACCTTTCCGCAACGAAATCAGAACCAAAGAAAATTTGAACTTGGATCACTAAAAAACTACATTGAACCACATATAATTTGATCAATCTCAATTGATCAAATTTCTTTTCACTCAAAAACAAAAAATGAAATTTGACAAATTAGTTCCAGTAAGGAACACACCACTAACTGGCACAGGGGAAAACTTCTCTGACAATCCTCTCAGCAATCAAATGCTTTCAGCCTTATGTAAAGGACATAATTTCGCAGTAGCTCCCTCCACAGTCCCGAATGAACAAATCATCAGTAATTTAGAATCCAGAAAATATACACTTCCACCCGAAAAAGCGAATGATATCTAGGACATTATAACTGATGATACATATACAAAACCTAAAAAGG
>JAWWLR010000148.1:14734085-14745122 GCA_035041075.1 Acraspis erinacei | reverse complement strand
GCCCGGAGATAGGTCCTATAATCCGTTACGTAATTTAAGTTCGGCTCCGTACAATAAGTAACATACTAAATATTAAGTTATTAATTTAGTCTGCAGCAGAATATTCCAAGAATGTGACAGTCATACGATACCTACATATTTAATGTGAAATTTTATTTCGAAATATTACATCTTGGTAGATCTAATAAGCACAGAAATTTGGAAAGATTAGTTTTTGCCTCGAAGAGAGTTTCAAACAATGCGCTACTTAGTACCCTCGTTTACGAAATAACTCTACTCTGAAGTATTAAAATCTTTACGAGAGTCCTCTGTAAAGTTGCTGTATGCAGCTGCGAAGAAAGTTAAGAAGAAAGGGGACGAGAGTAAAATGACAGTAATTAAAAATAATAAGTGAGCCAAAACCGCAAGAGAGGAATGCATCTTTGAAGAGCTACCTGCAAACGTTTTCTCTGCTTTTCTCCCTTCAAAAAGTTACTTTCTCGAAAACTTATCTCCTCCAACTCTCTCAAAACAACCATCAAAGTTTGGATAAATACAAAATACAATAATGCCGCTAGCAACTAATTGCGTCTTTTCTGCTTAGCAAAGTTCTCTCGAGTTTAAATACAAATCTGTTGCCTTCCTTCACCGGATTTACATCCCAAACCACAAAAATGTAACAAAATATTTGTACCCCCTCCCTCCTCTTAATGTACGTAATTTTTAGTTTCCAGAAATGTTTTGCTAGTTATCGCTAGTATAATTAGGCTCCGAGAAATTCTTTTTGAAGATTCCCTGAGTTTTGCTTAACTAATTTTTCAAAATCCTTGATCATTAATATTCAAAAACCAGCATTTTAATCTTGTAATATTTTTATCATAGAATCTTTTATCAACAGAATAAAATAGTATTTCAGACAAAAATTTAAGATGTTAAAATTTATTCATTTATTAAAAAAAAAAGTTTTTTGCGCTATAAGAGATGGATTTTAACAAGATACTTGCATTTCTAACAAAATGAATAAATTTTTAACATAATAGTTCAATTTTCAAACAAAAAAGCTAAATTGTCGACCAGAAAGCGACAAAGTTTATATTTTAATAAAAAAGATGAAATTTACACAACAACAAAAAAAGATTTTAGAACCAAAAAGACGAATTTTGATCAAAGAAAGATTTTTCACTCAAGAAAGAATTTAAATTTTGTCCAAATTGATGAACCTTCATCCAAACAGACGAATTTTCTCTAAAAAAATTCAATTTTTAAATCAAAAATTGAATCTTTAAACAAAAAATATGATTTTTCAGCAAAAAATTTATTTTTCACGAAACTAATGCATGACAAATAATAAATAATAATAATAATAATAACGCTCGAGGCCGCTCAAAATTGTATACCTACAGCATCATGGCAGGAGGTTTCAAGCATCGTACTAAATTAAATTATAACATCCTGATCTCATGAGTCACTTGACTTAGTCCGTCGCTATTATGTATATACGGGTTCACCCGAGTAAAATTCACGAAATTCATGGAATTCACGCAATTCGAGGAACTCACGGTGAGCACAGAATACATGGAATTGACCAGATTCAAAGCATTCCCGAAATTTAAGGAATTTACGAAATCCAAAGAAATCATGGAACTAAAGCAATTCAGCAAATCCTAGAAATTCACGGAATTCGTGGGACTCAGCGAAGTGATGGAATTCACGGAAATCATAGAGAGATGGAAATTCCTAGAATTCATAGAATTCATCTAATTCATGAAATTTGTGGAAATCGTGGAATTCATGGAATTCAAGAAATTCATGAAATGCATTGAGTTCATGAGATTCAATCAAATCACAGAATTCACTGAATGTATGGAATTCCTGGACTTCCGTGAATTCCTTGAAGTCCATAAATTCCGTGACTTCCTTAAGTTCCTTGAATTCATTGAATTCCTTGAAATCCTTGAATGCCTTCAATTCCTTGAAATCATTCAATTCCATGGATTCCGCGAGTTCTGCGATTTCCACGAATTTCTCGAATCACAACAATGGACTGAATTCTGTAAATTACGTCAATTCCTCCAATTCCATGAATTTAATGAATTCGGCGATTTTCGCGAATTCCGCAAATTCCTCGAATTCCATGAATTTCTGGAATTCCATTATTTCCTTGAATTTCATTAAGTCCTTGGATTTCACAAATGCCATACATTTCTCGAATTCCTTTAATTCTATGAATTCCGCGAGTTCCATGATTTTCATGAATTCCTTGGATTTCGTGAATTTCGTCAATTCCTTGAATTTCGTGAATTCCTTGAATTATCTTAATTCTGTGATTTCCTTGTGCGCAGTTTTCGTCTTACAAATGCTTTAATACATGTACTGGAATGCTGGATGGTTACTTTATGATTTACAACACTTACAATACATGCATTGCAATTTCGCCAGTCCAATACCATGTTTGCAATTTTACCTTACGCTTGTATTGCAGAAGTCTTGTAGTAGTATTGTAGAATCTCAAGCATTCTTAATAGTGTAGCAAAATACATTATTTTATTGTTAAACTTTGTATACGCTACCCAATGAGTTCCTAAATTGTTTTGATCATCTAGATTAACAATAGAACTTTCATATTTACGTGGCCCACCGTCTGGTAATCCATTTTGCCTAAAAACACCTAAAAAATTTGTAATTTTTTTAAATTATGCAAATTAAAATAAATCTGAATCGGTTAATGCTCGGTGAAGTAGCGTTACTTTAAGTTTTTCGATTTGCATTTAAGTCCTGCTCCTTGATTATATAGTTTTCTTTTTTCAAGCTGTCGTTTCGCAGCATTTGAATCATTAACAGCTTTCGCTATTTATATATTTATATATTTAGCTCCAGTAGCACTTAGGCCATCAAAGATGGGTATAAGAAAGGGGAGAAAACTACCCAATTTCTTTCGAACTCGTAAAATTCGAGGTTTCTTTACATTTATTTTTTCACCAGTCTTTTTTACAGCTGCACGTGCACCTCCGGACAGCAGATTTAATGACAGTTTAAGCATTATTACTTGGTAGCATTGCTTTTCATCTCCTGTAACTATTTTTTTGAGTGTGCGAGTTAACATTTTATTTTTGACACCCATGCCAAATTTTGATTTAATTTGCATTGCGTTAGTTATTCCTCAAGCAGCTGATTTTTCACCCAAGCCTGCGTCACCTCGCGCAATTCGTTTTGCCATTTTCGTATCTGGTCCACAGTACTGGGATCCAGGAAGATGTAACTCTACAGGAAGATGATTAATGATGTTATTCAGCAGACCGCTGCCACGTCTTGCCTCTTTCGAAGATCGCTTGCGACTGACTGTAGGTTTAATTCCGCGAAACATTCATATCTGTTTGACAGATACTTTCAGGCTAAAGAGTGAACCTACATAAACATAGAAATTATAGTTTTTCACTCAATCATAGTCAAGATGCAGTTTCAAGCACAACTTATAAAGCTGCCTATCGATCATTTCGATTCGCTTGTTCAAAATGAGAAAAAAGAAAAACGGCATGGACATTTGTTACCAAACACTGTACACGCAATATTTTGTGTACCTTCCAACTGTAGAAAGACAAATGCTTTGTTGGCTCTATTAATACACCGATATGGATTGAGATTTGAAAATTTTTATGTATACTCTACATTTTTAAATCGAATTGGACAACAGAAATATTTACTATAAGTCATGTTAGGTAAACTGAACCAGGGACGTGTGTGCTTAAAGATTACCAAGATAAAGCTATTACAGGTAGTTTTTATTGGCAAGCACTTAATAGAGTTAGAAGTACAGACATTTATCTTCTAGAAGAAGTAATGAAAAAACGTATAAATAAGGTTTTTGTAAAATGGTTAGGTTTCGACGACTCTCACAGCAGTTGGATAGCTAACTCTAGTTTATAAGTATCTTTTGTATTAATATTTCGTTTTTTCTGAATAAGGTTTTAATGTTTACAAAAATATGTATCTTCTTACTTACACCTCTACCTACCCTTAGTAAAGTAAATAAAAAAAGGTCATCATTTCAAGAAACAGACTTTCAAATCGCATGAGATTGGTAAATATAATTTTTCCATTGACTTATTCTTAAAACTTACATAATTTTCTGGTACATAAGACTTTATACTTTTAACACCAGGTAATTTCACATTACACCATACACCTTTAGAGATGGTTTCGATGATGGCATCCATTGTACGTTGAAACGGTATAGCAGTCTGTTCGAGTATATGCCGGTCGATACAAAGACAGACTTCCTGGAGAACAGCAAGCGGTGTTTCTTGTAGTACAAACGGATAATATTTTTGCATTTTTGAATTAGCTTCAAAGCCAACATATAATCTCCAACAGACATGTTTATATTGAAATTTTCACAGTCGATGCATTGTTGCTTCTCTTATACATCAAAGAACAGAGTTTTGAGGTTAACGTAACTTTTTAATACTTTCCACTCTTCAAGATTCAGGGTTATATTTACACGAGGATGACTGGCCTGCAGTTACACTCATGAAGTGTAACTTTTTATCTTTTTTTAAATTCAGCACCGAAGATAATTTGTTTCGTGATTGGCAACCTTGAAATGCACCATTTCCAGGTATTGACGTTCTCAGGATTTCTTCATTTGCATGAACAGGTTTTCATCCTCTTCAAAACATTTTTGAAATTCTTGGAGGTAGAAAAACGGAGAATTTGTTTTCTATGATTACAAGCGTTCGCAACCCCTATTTTGTTTTAGCTTCCATAATTTCAGTTCTTTAGTATCATTTCTTAACTTCTAGGTCTGTCAGCTTCTTTGTTGAAAGACAGTCATCACTGAGAACGGCTTCGTTTAATTTTGAGAAGTCGATTTCTTTTTTCACTGCTTGGTATCATCAAGATTCACAGTTTTAAATTTCATTGTTATATTTTTTTAATCTTTTCGTACTTGTAACGCTCGTGTTAGTTCTTGAATGTTCTTCAATAATATTTTTCAACGACTTTTTAGCTCTTGCTGCTTTCCTCCTTCACAATATGGCATCTGACTACAAACTGAAGAACAAGAAGAACCCGGGCCTCCCCCTATAGATGCGTATTCACTCTACCAAATTTCTAGTAATTTTTGTACATTATTGCGTTATATGATGCATAATTAACATAAGAGTTAAAAAACACGTTTTTAAACGTTTACTTATCTTTAGTTAACTGCATCTTTCCCTTCTTCATCTGTGTCGACTCTTACAACATTGACGCAATGTGGTAACCCTGTAGATAAAAGCATTCCGGGAACTACAATGACGTCATCACCGTAGACTTTTTTTAACAGGAATGTTTTAACATTATATGAAATATGACTCCTCCATCACATGATGTCGGCAAACATCAAAGAGAATTTTTTTATTGAAAATATCAAAAGAAATAATGTCAGACGAGTGACACATACTTATGGAATTTATGAACAATGATTTTATGAACTTCCTGTAGGTAAGTATGAAAGAAGAACCTTCAAGGAATTTATTATTAAAAATATCAAAGAAATGATGTAGGACGGGTGACGCATAGTTTTGAAATGTCTAAACAATCCATTTGTTTATAGCAATAAATCCTCCCAATCGTATGTCCAACGTTTCCTCATTGATACTAGCATTTGGATCTAATTTCATCTCTGACGCATATCGTATCAGCGCACAACAAAGGCAGTCATTGAAACGGCGGCCGATCTTTACCATTTGCAATGTAATATAAATTATATTATTTTGGGTCGAAAAACTTCAATTCTGGGGATAGCATAAATTACCAGCTTGATATTCTGACGTCCGATATCATATCCTATTCCATATTTTTGGGCGAAAATGTTAAATACCCGGATTCAAGTATTGATTCTAAATATCGAAAGTGAGAATCGGACACTTCAACACCGTGATTCGTAAGTCAGCACATGGAGCGAAACCAATCTGAGAGTCGTCTGCGCTCTAGCCTCAAGTTTGCTAACCATACGGAAAATTTGTATCCAGAACTCTCCCTATCCATCTATTAAAAACAATTATTGAAATAAAATGTTGACAACTTTTAATCTCAGTTATCTTTCTATAATGAGATTACTGGGGCAATAAGACTTTTCTGATGCTCCAGTAATCGCGGTCTGTATTTTTGGCACACAAAAAATTCTAAATGAAAATTACACATGTTTGTATAAAACATAATTTATTTCTCATTATTGGAAAATGATTTTCGTCAAAAGCGATTATTGCTTTACACCAGTGAACGCTAAAGAAATAATCCATGTATCCTAGCCCGAGCAGTTAGCGATTTTATGCGTTTCTCAAACAATCGTGAGCGACTATAGAAAAAAATGGTTTTAAACCATTTTCACAAATTTTAGATAAAAATAAACTGATTTTGATGACTAGCACTGTCGAATGTTTCTTAAAAATACGTTTTTATTGAGTTTTTATGGAGGAAATACTGATTTGGGATACACATACCCAAATTGCCTGATTACTGGGTTGGGCACGTTTACTGGGACATCTACCTTAGGTTCTTTGAGAACCTTCTTGAAAACCAAATGGAAAAAAATGAATTTCCAGTTTATGACTGTAATTCTTTAGAAGTTTAAATTATAGTTTTTCAATATTCATGATAATTGAAAAAAGTAGTTAAAGTGTACGCATTAAACGTACGAAAACGAGCGCGAAGGAAGAGAGCCGCGCCCTAGGCGTCCTCAAACTTGGCGCGAAGCGCGACGCGCGCAATGGGAGTGTGTCTGAGCAGCAGGCATATTTTTCATATAGACATATATGGAATACTAGACGGACATTTTTTTAATTCACATTCTTCGCCGTCTGAATATTAGTTATAATAATAAAAATTTCCTACAAAACTGACAATTTAACCACAAAAATCAATAAGTCATTATAACATAAATGGCCATTACTTGATCAAATATTATTGAAACTGTTTCAAATTTGTTATATACAAAAAGTATACCCTTGGTATGCGTTAGTTATCGTCTGAGAAGTAACCTTCTTGCTTCAGTAACCGTCACTTTTATGCATTAGTGATCGGCACTAACATTCAGGCATTAAAATAAATTCTTTAAAGTAATTTATTGTTACAACTATTTTGCAGTGTACGATCTAAACAAAAAATTCGTTGTCCATAGATTTGCAATGGGTTTAGGCTGTTAGAGTCAAGTTCTAACCTGAAATTTTAATAGCCTTATATTACAAAATAAATAAGAGAAATAAATATTTTTAGATAAGTCCAACAGCGAAACACTGTCTGACGTTAATCATTTTTGCGTAAAGTTATATTTTCAAATTTTCAAATTAGAATTCAAGAATATAACTTTAAACAAAAACTATAAAGATTAGGCAGTTTTTCGTTGTATAGGCACACTTATATTTAAAAAAGGACTTCGGCTTGGTATTTAAAAAATATTTAATTCTAGTATTCACTATATATTATGAGGTGATTCAGTTTTGAGGTTACACAGTGAGTCTAACAAAACTAATAAAATATGTATGTGCTTTAGTTTTCGACACCCTATTGCTTTGGTAATCGTCTTCAAATATAAGATAAACTATTTTTTCTAATATTTTTTTTGCCTGACGAAAACTAAGCCAGGTGGAGTTTATCATGTGTAAAATTCTTTATCGAATGAATGGTAAACATTTATGGGCGACATATGATAAAAGAATGTGCATACTTAAGTACCAATCAATGTTTCAGTGTTCGTCAAGAGTAGTAAGAGTATAAGTTTTTCAGCTACCGTGTACATTATTTTAAACAAATTCAAGGAGAATCTATATTTCTGAACTCTATGTATATCGAAACTGGAATATTTTCCTGTTATAATAAACATTGATTTACCTTATTAATCACTTTCAGTCAAGATTAAAATCCGTTTGACATCTCGTCGAGATCTTAACCGAAAACATAAGGATTTCGCTAAATTTTGGTGAGTGCCTAAACCTTAAGTACAGCGACTCATTTTCTACAATAACATTCAACTAATAATACGAGAGAAGTATACTAATTTGATAAAAGCATATTTAAGCTTGTCTAAAATCACATGTTTTATCACACGCGACAAGAGTGTGTCTTGTTACATGAAAAATACTGCGTCATCTGACGATAACTACTGCAGTGTCGATTACCAGTGCATCTACCGCATTTCCGCTGATTTTCAATGAATGTATCTGAAACTTTGTAGAAATGTTCTCTCAAGTATATAGAAAAACCGTCTCGCTGGTGGAAGTTCTTTCAAATCTGAAATTCCTTATAAATACTTTATATCCACGAAACTATAAAAAAGTGGTTATCCGCCTGCTTGAATTTGCAATTCAATAACATTAAACAAAAGGTCATTTTCAACTTTTTTATTAGTTCTAGAGGACTCTCTAGGGTATACTTTGTAAATCTACCAACTTTCAAACAGTTTGAATGATATTTAGCTGAGTTATGCCGATTTAGGTTTAAATCACTTATGGATTTTCGGCCAATTTTTTTCCAGTCCTAATTTTTTATCAATAAAAATAATCATCAAACAAATAAAATTGAAAATAAAATAAAGTTATCATCGTCCTAACCTCTGCAAGGCACTAAAACTTACTTTCGTATAAAAACTGGTGCTGTGGAAACTATTTCCTTAATTTGTAGAAACAAAGCGTTCATATAAGTTTAATGAAACAATATTCATTTCCCATGAGCGTGAGGTCTAAATAAAAGAAAACACATTTATTGGTGCTGTGTTTTTATAATTGAGTGAAGTATTCTGCTGGTATCGATAGATTGATATATTTTTTTCTGTGTATATACATAAGTATACCAGAATATAATTTGTGAAGTGGTGAAGCTGTTAGAAGTAAATTAAAAGATTTATAAAATAATTAGTGTCTAAGTTATTCTGGCACTTGAAATGCAGTAATATGAAAGTTTAAAGCCCAATTTTCGGAGGTTTTAGAACAAAAAACTGGTAGAAAAATTTAAAAAACATGCACAGTTTTTTTGTTTCAATGTTTGAAAAGCTATTCAAAAATTCTGTCATTATTTTTCTATATATAAATTTTATTCTATATATATTTTCAATATATTCTTAATGTATGATGGAGGCCCCCTTCCCTTATCTTTAATTGAAGAGTAAATAAATTGTGAACATCAAAGCCAGAAAGAAGTAAGTATACTGTTAAATTGCGTAAATCAGAAAATGTATAGGTTACAAACTTTTATTTAGAGAAAAACACTCAATGACCAAAATTACAAAAAAATCTGCTCGGTGAATGCGCACATTCTCATCAAAACTTTGCTTATTTAATTCCTTTTCCATCCAGTGTGTGTGTGTGGGTTTTCCAACTATTTAATTTGTGTATGTTCTCAGTCCTATTTATAAAGATTAAGACAATAAAATAACTATCAAAAACATTATTCATAGCAAATTAATTGACAGATTGGATTGGCCTTCGGTACACTCGTTTAGTGTCCAACATTATTGAGACCATTTTTTAGAAAATTTGAAAATTATATGTGGGTTGGTTTATAGTACTCTAAAATTAGAACAATTTATCCTTATGAGAATTTTTCGATAAAATGAAAATTTTCAGAGATAAAGCATTTTCAAAATTTTAAAAAAAAGAAATAAAAATTAACATTTTCAGCCAAACAACGCACGATATGAAAAATGTCAAGAGAAGGAAAATGTTGCGTTTGGAATACCCTACAAGATTACCATAATAACTTTTTGAATTTTGTTGAAAAATCAAAAATTCAAATTTTGACGGCATAAAAAAATAATGGAAAATCAAAAATTACATTTTTCGGTTAAACTGTGCAAGATACGAACAATAATGATTAGACAGAAATAGTGCACTCCAAAAAGGTCTACAAATTTGTTATTTGAGACATTTTCATAGGATGTGTAGTTTTTGTCGTGGGGAGCCTGAGGCTAGGGATATAATTTAGAAGTTAGAAAAAGGTAAGGGTGATGCGTAGACCGTATGCTTTTAAACCAGGTAATAACAGTACGTGTATTTTAATACGAATGCATTTTATTAATTGTAATAATATACATTTATGGAAATGATATACAATTTGAGGGACAATTTCGAGTGCAAGGGAAATACATTATTGAGCGCGAAGCGCGAGATAAATATATTATCGAGCGCCCTAGGCGTGCTCAATTTTCTTGTGATGTAGATTTTAATGTAGAATTATAATTGACATATTTATTTTGTTTCTTTCATTAATTATAATGCGAGATTACTTTAAGTTTACTTTAGGGTAACTTCACGGTTACGCTGTAGCGTAACGCTTGAGTTCATTCGGTCCGCCAGATATAGTGCAAGGATATGTATTTATGCATAGCGCTAGGGTCATTATTACGGAATATTTCGGGAAAGTAGCCAGTTTAAAAAAATTGTAATGCAAAAATATTCGCCAAGTCTCAAATCTTTAAAATCGTTGTAAAATCTTTGAAAGTTTTTGTGGAACTTTTTTAAATCTTTGTTATTCTTCTAAAATCTTTGAAATTTTTGAGAAAACTTTCAAAATTGTAAAATATTTTCACATTTATGAAATATTTTCAAAAAATTTTGTAATTGTTATTTAATCTTTAAAAATAGTTCGAAATCAGTCCGAAATTTGTAAAAAAATCTCTCAAATCTTAAAATCTGGCATACCATTAAAATGCCCTCATTAAAAACCCCTCGAAAATCCTAAAAATAAAGGTGAATTTCAAATTGAAAACATACCAGCACCAGGAACGTGATAAAATGTCTTCGGTGTTTTCCAACCAACTTCCATAATTCTTGACGTCTTGAAGCCTAATTTTTGATGTTGACTCGATTAGCTGATCACTCTTATTGTGTTTCGCACATGATCCCGTCGTTTGCTTAGTGTCGTACTCGCCGTGTCTTTCACAAACGGGCGAAATTTTATTCTTATTGGTTTTGTATATTTCCCACCAGTACAAAAAATCCACAAGAATATTTTACCATTACACAAGTAATAGTTATTTTCTGAAGATACACATTTCTCAAGATGGGACTTAGACGGTTTTTCGAG
>JAWWLR010000148.1:14553321-14570820 GCA_035041075.1 Acraspis erinacei | reverse complement strand
TTTTTATGAATTTTAATAAGGTTTGAAGAGAGTAACATTTTCTTCAGATTCATTGGAAAATTGTAAATGATTTTGCATTACAAAATATCATTTCAGACCAAATTCAAAATAATTCTAAAAATTTAGATAAAAGTCTAGAAGATATAAAGACAATTTTTTCATTATGGAAAGATTTTTCAAAATTGGAGGCAAAAGTCGAGTACCTGGACTCTGGAAGAGACCAGATGTCAATCCATTTCGATGGCGGATAGCAATCGGATTGGTGACCATCTGCGACGTATAATTGTAAGCCCACCTTAGTAAAAGAAAAATGTTTACAGGCCCATATCCACCAGAGTGGAGTCCTCTGGCTGTATATGTACGCATGCCAAAGGAGTTAAATGATACTTTAGCAGCGAGGGTGATCCATGTATAGACCTCCAGTTTACCGGGGGTTTAAAATAATAAGGCATAGTACAATAGGTTTCAACCGCAGTTCTATTGGGCCTAAATGGACCAGCCTTACAAAACAATAATATTCAGAGATATTTAGACGTTTTAGAAGTTTTGAAGAGATTAAAAATAATTGCAACCAGATATCTCTTTTTTAGTTAAAAACTTCCTCAGCAGGCAGCGATTTTTCCATCTCTTTGATAAATTCTGCAAATTAAATTCTGTTGAATTCTAGGTAATTTGATCGCCCTAAAGTTTAACGTTTAAAATAATTACCATCGCTTAAGAAAGTTTGGCAACAAAGTTACTAAGGGTAGAGTTTCAGAGTCATAAAATATTATGGAATGTTAGAAAAAAAATTGGAGAAATTGCAATAATTTCTAGATATCAGCTATAATTTTTATTAGTGAGAGACCTTAAATTACGAGGTTGTCAGTTTCGAAGTGGGTGGCTGCTTTGTTTGTAACTTGGGCAAAAACACTTAGCAGCGCAGAACTTGGCATATTACGCGAAGAGGCAGTTTCAAAACTTTAGGTTGGTGAAAATACATTTTTAAAGCGGAGCTTCTACGTAAGAACCTCAGAAACCAGGGAGCTTTCGTAATCGTTATTTACTGAAGGTTTTCTGTTGGTTTGTATCTTCTTCCTCGTTTTTGCTCCAGTATTTGTCAGCAACAAGTTCACATTGTAAAGAATTCTCCGGGTTTTCCTTCTCTACTTATCTGAATTTTAAATCTTCTTGAAATCCTTTGTTAAGCTTCCAACATAGGGCAACATATAGGTCTTGTTATATTTCACAAATGCACAAATTGCAGTATACGGTAATTGGTTTTCTTTGCATTTTAGATGTTATACAAGGGAAAAATTGGAAAATAGAATTTCTGTTTGTATATTATTTCTTGAATGTTATTTTTTTAATTCAAAGGCCTTCTATTATATTTTTGAACCAAAATTCATCTCTTTCAACTCTTAACTAACAATGCCTAACTCACAACACCTAATTCGTAATTCCTATCTCACAATGCCTAAATCATAACTCACAACTTACAACACAAACTCATAAGGGGAGAAGTAAGGTAAGTGAGGGGAAATAAAGGGTGGAAAGTAGGGGGGATGAATGGAGGTAGAGTAGAAGAAGTAAGGCCAAATGAAGGGAAGGGAATTAGTGGTCGTGAAGGGAAGTGAGTTTAGTGGAAGTAGGAGCAGTTGCGGAAAATGAGAGGGTTTAAGGAGAGTAAGGAAGGGGAATAGAACTAGGGAAAGTGAGAAGTGACAAGTATAAACGAAGGGAGGGGAAATGTAGGGGTAAGTGATGATAAAGGGCAGTAGATGAGGGAGAATTTAATTAAGGGAATGGAAGTGAAGGATGAATTGTGGGAAGGGGAATTAATGGGAGGTATGTAGGGGAATTGAGAAGAGGAGGCGTAGAAGTAAGGCGAAATGAAAATAAGAGACGTAATGGTCGTGAAAGTAAATGAGGGTAGGCAAAACAGGAGGTTATAGAAAATGAGAGGGGTTAAGTAGGGTAAGGGAGGGGAACGGAACTAGAGAAATTGAGAAGACATGACGGGGGTAGAAGAAATGAGAAAAAATGAGGGGTAATTAGTGAGTATAAATCGGAGTAGATAAGAAATTAGTTCGAAAAATGAAGGGAGGTGGTGAAGAAAATGTAAAGCGAAATGAAGAGAAGGGAAGTAGTGGTCGTGACGGGGATTGAGTGTAGGGGAAGTAGGGGAAGTTGCACGAAATAAGAAGGAGTAAGTAGGGTAATGGAGGGGAGTGAACTAGGGAATGTGTGGAGAAATGACGGGGGTACAGGAATTGAGGGGAAATGAAGGGGAAAGTAGGGGAAGTGAAGGTCGAAGTTTGTATAGGGGAAGTGGGGGAATTTAGGGAGAGTAGGGGATGGAAACTATAGCAGGGAGAGGTTTCAACGACTCATTTACATTTTAACAGGCTACGAAACCCTTATTGTAGTTGCAAGACTCCTATTTTGTTTAATTTTTGGTTGAAGAGTTAAGCATTTTGTTGAAAATCAGTTTTCCTAACTGAAAATTTAACTCTGTTATTAGTTGAAAATTGATCACTGTTAATTTAAAATTTAACATCGAAATTCGTCTTTTTGGCTTAAATATATAACTGTTTTATTGAAAACTGATATTTTAGGTTCAAACTTCTATTAATTTCAGAGAAAATTGAACTATTTGGATAAAAATTAAGTTATTGGTAGAGAATTCAACTGTTTTCTAGGAAATTCGCCTTTTTGGTTTAAAAATTCATCTCAATTGGTAGAATTTTGATTGGCGAATTTTGAAAGGAAATTTGTTGCTTAAATATTAAATATTAAATTAAACTATTTTTTCCTTGAATTTAGGATATTTTCTTCATAAAAAAATCAAATATGTATTATATTTTTTCTTGAAAATTAATCATTTTTATTACAAATTCAATTATTTTGTTGATACTTAATTTTGTTGTTGATGAAATTTCAAATATTTTGTTAAAGATTTAATCGTTCGGTTGAAAACTAACTTTTTTTTGAAAATTTATACTTCTTGTTAGATTCATTACATTTTGGATTACAAATCAAGACATTTTATAATTATTCGTCTTTTTGGCTTGAAAATTCAACTACTTGGTTGAAGATGTAACTGTTTTTGTTTCAAGTTCAATCATTTTTGTTTGAACATTCGACCACTTGGTTGAAAATTCACCTTTGTAAATATAAAATTCAACTATTAGGTTAAAAACTAATCTTTGTAGGTCGAAACTTTAACTATGTGATTACAAATTAAACCGTTTAGTTGCAATTTTTTTTATGGACTGGTTTTTTTTAAAGTCATCTTTTTTGTTCAGAAATTCAACTGTATTGTATGAAATTCAAATCATGTCATGTCTTAAGAAAATTTTTTATAATGTATCGCATATTTACATCAGAATTTATATTATTCATTTGATATTATATTCTCCATAAAAAAGAGGTTGAAAAAACTATTATGGGACTACAGAGAGCTTCATACATTGTTTTTATTCGTTTGAATTTGTATAGGTATCGCAACAAGAATCACTATTAAGGGTCAAGCAGGTAAAAGTGAACAAAATTATTTAGACAATCACGATACAAATGGCACTGAACTCTTATTTTATTGGGCAGCTAAATCTTTAAGCTTCTTCTTGCAGTCAGTTCCAAGTTTAACACATTTTGCAACGCATGTCACACTCTTATCAATACTTAATTTTGCCACATTCACGAACGCAGCAACAATTTTATCACAGCACTCGTTCGCAGCCTGTAAATAAAAAATGAATACCTTTTATAATTTGTATTTGTATTAAAATTTAAATGTGAAATTCAATTTCTTGAAATTCTGGAAAAAATAGAAGATTATGTGCGTATCTGATATTTAGCTTGAAACAAATCTTTGAAAAACGTTTGAGGGCAAACGAAAGAGTTTTCTTTGCACTTGTTTCAATTCAAGGTTTGTTTGAATGAAGGTTATCGGCAGTGTAGGAGCCATTACCAGAAGTGAAAATGCAACAAATAAATCTAGAATTGCAATATAAAACTCTGCATGGATAAAATTCGCACGAATTAAAACGTGTTTTTTGTGACTGAAAATAAAGAACTTGGTACAACTATCATCGTTTGTTTTCGAATAAAAATAAAAATAGGAAGCGAATTCATTTTGAAGTTGAAGCGTTAACAAAATTTCTGATGTAATAAATAAGTTGCATCTTTAATTTATTTCAGCATAAAATTAAGTTTAAATATTAATCATTGAAAATCAATCCTAATGTAAAAGCATATTTCAAATTTTAATTAAATAATGTTTGCATGAATAAAATGTTAGAACAGAAATTTCTACCTCACAGGTTGTGAGCTATGGTTAAGATTATAGTAAATATGGTGATTTTTCAACTAGCTTCAGTGCTTCATTCTTAGTCACGGAAGATATATTTTCATTCGCCCACGAAAAGTGCCGTTATTTTTAAAATGAAAATATAAAAAGTGCAATGTTTTTTTTACTCTGGTGTCCTGATTTTCAGAGCGATTTCATTCATACTTATACGTTCTTTAAACTGCTACCAACTACATAGCAGACGACACTTTGCCACTGAAAAATTATTTCGAGACGGTTTAAAACACGAAATTATCTCACTTTTGTCTAAAGTTTATTTTATAAGGTTAATTTCTGTCGCAGCGAATCTCTCAAATGAAATTGATGTGCAGTGGTTGAAAATTAAATTTTTGGTTAAAAAAATCATACTTTGAAGTTGAAATTTTAACTTTTTCTAGAGAATTCGCTTTTGTGGTTTGAAAATTCCACAATTTGGTTGACATTTTTTTTCTGTTGACCGAAAAGTCTTTGCTAGTTAAAAACTCAACTGTTTTCTTGAAAAGTCGTCTTTTTTGTTTCAAAAAGCTACTCTTTTGATAGAAATTTAATCTTTTTCTTTAAAATTGGAACTGTTAGTTTAAAAATGAATCTCATTTGGATAAGGATTAAAATATTTCGATGAAAATTTGTGTTTTTTTGTTGTTTGAAGTCAACTGTTTTTAATTTTAAATATTTTTTGGTTAAAATAAGAACTGTTATATGTGTCTTTGTTGAAAATTTACATTTTTTATTCAGCTCGACTGTTTTCAATTCAAAATTAATTTTCTTCTTTTGTTGAAATATCGACTATTATATTTTAGTTAAAAATCCAACAATTTTGTTGAAAATTGAATTATTTTGTTCAGAATACCCATTTCCCTGACTACAATTTTTAAATTTTTCTATGTGTTGTTTGGGGTATCCAAAGACACATTTTCAGACCAGTATCAATGGGCACAGCTAATTAGGGCGAGTTTCACGATTTTTTTTCGTTAAGGGTGGCGTTTTTTTGCCTTCAAACGTTTTACCTGTTTACAATTTTTTTATGTGCTGTTCGGGGTGTCCAAAGACATATTAAAGACCATTCTTATTGGGCAGCTTTTTTGACCACAAAAATTGTCCCTGTCTACAAGTTTTTTATATGTTGTTCTGATTATCCAAAGACACATTTTAAAACCAGTTTTAATGGACACACCTCATTAGGGCGATTTCACGATTTTTATTAATTTGGGGTGCCAGCTTTTTTGTCCCCTAAAAGTTTTCCCTGTTTAAGATATTTTTATATGTTATTCTCGATGCCCAAAGACATATTTTAAAACCAGTTTCAATCTTCACACCTAGTTAGGGCGGTTTTAACCGAAATTTTTTTAAGTAAGGGTGGCGGCTTTTTTGCCCCAAAGGTTTTTCCTGTCTACAATTTTTTTATTTGCTGTTCAGGGTTTTCAAAGACACATTTGAAGTCCGGTATCAATGGGCACTCTCGACCGGGATGAATGGGAATTAATATTTTACTTCTTATATAAAAAAATTCATCGTCATAGACTTAGCATAAACTTAGCGCAGGATTTCAAGCCACTTCAAAATGCATGCTTTCTTTGCTTGAATTTAACTTTTTTTAATTTAAAACATTAACTGCTACATGTTTTTTCGTGTAAAATTCATATTTTTTATTTAGTTCGACTATTTTTCATTCAAAATTAATTCAGTTGTTTTATTGAAATATTAAGTATTACATTTTAGTTCAAAATTAAACTATTTTGTTGAATTATAGAAAATTGATCTTCTATATATATTATATATATACATTAAAATCCTTTGTTAAAAACTCATTTTTTTGGATTGAAAATTCACCTATTTCGTTGAAATGAAATTTCTTTTGGTTGAATTGTAATATTTTTAGTTGGAAAATTCGTCTGAAATCAATTTGTTTTTATTTGTTGAAAAATTGAATATTTGGTTTAAAAATCATCTTACTTGAAAATTTATCATTTCGGGTCTAAAAGTTAACTGTTTTCTGAAGCATCAGACTATTTCGCTTGAAAACACAACTTTTTAATTGTAAATTCCTCTTATTTCGTAAAGATTTATTCTTTTTTCTTAATTCAACCATTTTTTTATAGTGCAATATATTTCGACTTCAGATCTGAAGCGTTTTATATTGAATTCAAGATACATTAATTTGATTTAGAAGTAAAAATATTAAAAAATGGCGTTCGTATGTTTTGTGTTTTATGCTCGTCATTGCCATGAAGTTGAAAATTTTGTAGACCGGCAATACCATTTTTTGAGTATATCAAATGTGGATAAAAATATTCAAAAATTAAAAATATTATAGTATATTTTACTCAGTAAAATTAAGTTTTATTAACCTAATTTTTGTAATTTGTCAGTTATGATTTTTCCGGAAATGCAATGCTTTCAAAAAAATTTTAAGCGACATTCAATACTTTTTTTATCACGTAAATGTGAAACTTGTTTAATGACAGCTAAAAATTTTTCATTAATTAAATAAATAATTATATAAAACTGGATTGGAAAAGATCAAATTTTGTGTTTAAAAAATATTATAAATAATATTTTATATATACCTTAATATTCTTAGTTTTTTCGGCTGTATCATAACATTGGTCGCATTGGACAGTTGCGGCATCATACTTTTGATTGAATCCGTTATGCTTCTCAGCAGCTACCATGCAATTCTCTATTATATCATTGTACGTTACGCCTTTTATATTCACAGCCTTAGCTGCGTCCTAGTTAAAGAGACAAATATAAAAATTACACATATTCAAAAATATTTTCAATTAAAAAAATATTTAGAGATTAACAATTATTTTGAACCACTGACCCAAAAATGTTTTTGTAATGGACTCAAGATATTGGCAAATTTCTGGGTAGTCTCTTCACGCGGAATGCGTGGAGGACTTCCATCCTTCGGTAACTTATCTGCGAAGACTGTCTGTAACGATAGAATT
Organism: Acraspis erinacei; assembly: GCA_035041075.1. NCBI lineage: Eukaryota > Metazoa > Arthropoda > Insecta > Hymenoptera > Cynipidae > Acraspis > Acraspis erinacei. The sequence continues at coordinate 14,563,536 of JAWWLR010000148.1, read as the reverse complement.
ATTACATTAATATTTTTATTGTCAAATTTGTAATAGATCTTATGTAAATATATAATAGAAGGCATTATTCTTCAATCGTACCAACTCTTTTTAAATTAAAAGATTACTATTATATTATTGGTTCAGAATTTATTTGTTTTGGTTAAAAATTCTACTATATCTCATTGAAGATTTAATTATTTTGTTGAAAATTTGTTGTTTTTTTATTGAAAACTAATTCGTTTAATTTAATTTTTTTTCGTTTAATTTTTGAAATTTTGGAAATTGTTGCCACTCGTTGGGCAGCTTTGTCCACTTTTGCCAGGCTGCTATATATCGTTTATCACTGCAAGGAGTGATGTTTTAATTGGCCACCAAAACATTCAAATTTTGCTAAATTCGAATAAATTTTTCAAAAAACATTCAAAATTTTGATAAACTGTCATATATTTTTTGTTTTAGTTCGGGGTTTTAACACTTTTACACTTAAATAAGATTATCTAATGTAAATATAATATTTATCTAGTGTAGGGTGGTTTAATGGTCTAATTTTACTTTTCTCTGATCATTTTTAATTTTTTTTTCAAATATTGTTGTGCCCCTTGTTTTTATTTTATAATAATATTGCAATTTCTCCAGCCAAAAATTGGCAAATATATTAATAATAAAATATTAGCTCAATATATACTGAAATTTTGGTAATAAAATTAATTATATATTTTTTTTAATGGAAAAGGGGTTAATGTTATTAAAAACTCCTTTACAATATTCAGTCCGTATTTATTTTCTGAATTTTATTTTATTCTATTTTTCTATTTCTTGGTGAAGATTTCGATTTTTATACTTTTTAACTACTAGAGCTTTAAAAATTTCTTATTTTACTCTCTTTAAAAAAATCATTTTCTGTCATATCTTCTAAGATGAATCATCTTAAAAATATTTATTTTTTAAAACTCTGGAAAAGGGCTAATCTTATAGCAATTTTTACACGTAGGGGAAGTGTGGAGACATTAGGGGAATGAGGGGAGAGAAAATGAGGCCACATCCCCTCCTCACCCCTCCCTTCACTTCTCCTTCTTTGAAAAAAGTACGACAGATGGGCTGACGGACGGACACCCGCCCGAAACCATAAGGGTTTCAGCCCGTACTACGAAACCTAAAAATCATACTTTTCAATCTCAAATTTATTAAAGAAAAAATGAGCTCTTTCTGGAGATAAAAAAATGAAGGAAAAAATCAATTTTTCAAAAGCACCACATTTTTTTGACTATAATTTTTTCAAGTCAAATATTTACTTGTTTTTCAAAAAATAATAAAATAAAATAATTCTATTGCCCAAAATATAAAAATGTATCTAGTATTTTCCAAAAAGCAGAGAAAGAATTGCCAGTCAAATATATGTATATATGCTTATTATAAGGTATTTGAATTCCAGAAGATTTGGTAATATTCGTGTAATTAAAATGCAATTTGTAAAAATTTGTTAGTGACTTACTTGAAGGGCACAGAAAGCCAGTAAGCATAAGATCGAACTCTTCATGATTGAATAATTCTTTCAATTCTTACTTCCTAGCTAAGATAAACCAGAACAGTTTGAATTTATACTAAATATTTATTACGCGGAATTTTCATTTAGTTGACGTAAGAGGTAAGAATGATCAAATTATCATGATTTAATGCCTCGGTGAAGGTAACGTTGCGCCATAAAAATCTGCTTCACTGAAAGCTTGGTTTAAATTGTGAGAATATGTTGCTATAATTTTGTATATAACATGTTTTATTTTATGGCACTGAAAATCCTTAGACAACAATTTCTTCCATCAATGTCTACTGGATGACGAAAAACAAATATTTTCGACAAATAATAACGCAGTCAACTTGTTTACGGGGCCAGAAATGATAGCCAAAATTCCACGTCTAGCTAAATTCACATTATTCAACCAAACATTTATTTAAATTAATGAATAATTTCTTAGTAATAATGATTGAATCACTTGGCCTAACAAGACAACTTGAATATTCCAATGTTTAATTTGTCCTAACTGAAGCATTTATTACAATTAAACGAAAATTTTATTATCACATAAGGTGGTTTCATATATCTGCAAGCAGTCAGTCCAATGCATGCACAAGAAAGCGAACATTCATATCTCGGGGTTTCCGACTGTAGAAGATTTTTAAATCTGAAAAATATTAATAATTAAAAAATATATTGATGATTCCGCAAAAACGAAAGACATATGTCTTTGGTTCTTGCGCGTCACTTTCGCAACCCATACGAATCAAGCCAAACAGGCGGTTTCACACATTTCATACCACATCTCAATCACACAATTTTGTTATACATTGGCCAGTTATACCATGTTCACGATTGTTAAAGACGTCTTCTTTCACTCTAAAAAACTGATTTAATTACGAGTTAAGTTATAAAAACTTACATTTCCACTCAATGTATTTATTAGCCGCATGTCCAAGCCTTCTCGTCAAAATTTCTCAATTAAAATAGAATATTTGTAAATGAATATAATTTTAAGCTGGAACACTGGATTTTGGTAAAGAATTATAATTTATCCTTTTGGTCAAAAATTCATTTCTTGGATTAAAAAATGTAGTATTTTATTCAAAGTTCCTTGTTGTCCTTCAAAATTATTTTTTGGAACTGAAAATTGAACTAATTTCCTTTTTTGTTGAACATCCATTTTTTTTGGTTAAAGATTCAACTACCAGATTTAAAATTCATTTTTCTTTTAATTCAGCTATTTTAGTAGATTTTTGTTTTTGTTTAAAAATTCATCCGTTATCGTAGAAGTTTCGTATTTTTGAAAAAATGCAACTATTTTGTTAAAAAGTAATTTTTTGCGGTTGAAAATTCAACTTTTTTGCTGAAAAATCTTCTTTTTTTAATTAGAAACTAATTAATCTTCTTGTTTGAAAATTCATCTGGTTGGCGGAAAACTTTACTCTTTGCTTAAAAAATTAATTTCATCTGGCTAAAATTTAGTTTTTAACTAAAAATATTACGATTGTATTGTAAGTTCAAAAATTTATCTTTTATAGTTAAAAATCCAACTATTTGGCTGAAAATCCCTGCATTTTGTTCAAAATTCGTCTTTTATCGTAGGAAATTAATCTTCTTGGCTGAAAGTGTTTTTTTTTTTTTGAAAATTTGAAAACCTGAAAATCTAACTATTTGGTTCGAAATTCAACTATTTTGTTGAAAATTTAAGTATCTTGTTGAAGATTTGTTTTTCTTATTCAAAATTACATTCATTCACTGGAAATTAAATTATTGCATTCTTTATTGAAAATCCATCCTTTTTTGTTAATGATACAACTATTTGATTTGTAATTCATATATTTTGTTGAAAATTTCGCTTTTTTTGGTAGAAAAATTCTTTTCTCGGTTGAAAATGATCTTTTCGGTTGAAAATTCATTTCTTTGCATACAAATTTTAATATTTTATTGAAATTCCTATTATTTTATTAACAACTAATTTTTCAAACTAATAATATTGGACTATTCCATTTTTATGTTGAATATGTATTTTTTGATCAAAATTCATGTGTTTTGTTGAAAATGTACCTTTTTTCGTAGAAAATTAATCTTTATGGTTTAAAATGTATCTGTTTCGTGAAAAAATTCATCTGTCATCGTAGGCGTTTTAACGTAACCTATTTGAATTGAGAATTCAACTATTTTATTGAAATTTCATTTTTTTAATTGAAAATTAATTAAGTTGATAAAAATGTAAATATTTCGTTAAAAGTGCATCTTTTTTAGTAAAAAATTAATTTTCTTCGTTGAAAATTCATCATTTAAGTTAAAAATTCATTAATTTAGTTCAAATTATTTTGTTTGTTTCTCATAAACATTAATTTTTTCCACTAAAAATGTAACTATTCCATTCTTGCTTAAAGATTTCTCTCTTTAAATCAAAAAATAATTTATTTCGTTAAAAAGAGTATTTTTGGGTTACAAAATCATATTCTTGTCTTGAAATTCAAGCTTCTAGTTGAAAACTCTTTTTTTTTGCTTCAAAATTCAAAATTTTGAATGAATTTTTGTGTGGACTGACAAAATTGTCCTTTGTTGAAAATTCAACTCTTTTGTTAAAAATTCCTCTTCTTGGTTTAAAAATTAATCTTTTTTTGTTAGGGGTTAAGCTACTTTTTTGAAAATACGCCTTTTTTGGGTGGAAATTAATTTTTGTATCTAAAACTTTAATAAATTATTCAATTTTTTTTAATTACATTTTCGAGTTGACATCTTAACTATGTGAAATTAATTAATTTAATTTGACTTTTAACATGAATTGTGAAATTATCTAGGTGGTTGAAAATTCATGTCTTTTTCACAATAAAAAAGTAAAAAAAAAGTAAAAAAAAGTTGCTTTTTTGTATAAAAAATTATTCTTCTTGGTTCAAATTCATCTTTTTGGTAAAAAATGTATTTCTTTATTTGAATATTTGACTATTTTGTTAAAAATTCATGTATTTTGTTGAAATTCTGCTTTTTTGCAGATAATTGATCTTCCAGCTTGAAAATTATATTTTTGGTTGAAAATGCATCATTTTAATTACAAATTGATTAATTCAGTTTAACAATCGTGTTTTTTCATAAACATTTATTTTTTTACTAAAAGTGCAACTATTCCAGTTTTTCTTGAAAGTTAATTTTTTTAGTGGATTTTTTTTACCTTTAAACTGGTGTTTTTTGGTTTTTGAAAATTTATATTCTTGGGTTAAAAATTTAACGTTTGTTGTAGAAAAGGAACTCTGCTTAAAAATTCATTTTTAAGCAAAGAGCATTCATTTTTAAGCAATTCAATCTCAAAGCAAAAACTTATTATTATTTAACAAAAATGTTTATATTTTAACCCAGCAATATAAATTTTCAACCAAAAAATACGAGTAGTTAACAAAATATCTAAATTTTCATGTAAAACATATGGATTTGTAGCAACCCTGTAAATATTACATTAATTATTCAATCAAATCTAGTTTTCGACCATGAGATATAATTAAGTTAATTAAATTGTAAAAGGTTGACAAATATTGAAAGTTATAATTCTTACTCTTCACAAATTGCCGGAGAAAGAAATGCGCTTCAAGCGTAAATCACGAGAAGAATTCTCACTATTTAAAAAAAAGTCTAATTACATCTTTCCTTGAGAACTGCGAAAAGAACGGGATTGCTTTCAAATTTATACTCTCTGGTCTGCATAAAAAGGCGGGACGGACAAATAATCCCTTCTATTTTCCAGCTCCACTAATCAAATTTTCAAAATTTTTACTATTCATCCTAAAAATCTGGATGGTAAGGCCATATGAAATGATACAATTTCATCATTTACTAATGTTTTCCAATATCATGTGTTAAAAAATAATACGCATGTTTTCACAAGCTGTGTACACAGGGAAATATTTCAAAAAAATTCAAAGTTGAAGCAGTCTGAAATACCTTGAAATTTGAATCCTCCGTTAAATATTCTGAAGTCTCTAGTAATCCCACAAAAATCGAATGAAATACTGGTAAACATATTGAAATCTATAATATTTATCAAAATTCATTAAAAAATTATGAAACATTTTTAACAAAAAAGATTAAATCTTTACAACCCTCTGTAATTGCGTATAATCGACCAAATTAGATAAAGCCACTCAGTATCCCTTAAAATGTATGATATTTTATAAAACTTCTTTACATTTTTATAAAATACCCTAAAAGTTTAGAAATCCTTTGAAATTTTTGAAATCTTTTGAAATTCTTGAAATTCATTCAAATTTACTGAAATCCATTCCTTCGAAAATTATGAAATACTTAGAACCCCCTGAAATCCCACGAAGTCTAAAAAATCAGATAAAGCCCATTAAAACCCCTTGAAATCTCTAAAGAAATCTCTTAAATCTTGAAATCTCTGAAAACTGTTTTATTAATTCCTTGAAATTCTTTAAAATGGTCTAAAATTTTTTAAGTCTCTTAGAATTTTTGTAACTTCTTGAAATTACTGAAATCCGTAAAAATGCATTGAAATCTATTCCTTCAAAAACTATGAAATCTTTTAAACTCCTGGTCATTTCGTAAAATCGACCAAATTAGAAAATACCTTTAAGAACCCTTGAAATCTTTAAACAAAATTTGAAACTCTTTCATGCCTTAAAAGATTTAAAATCCGCTGACATTGCTGAAATCTCTTTAAGCTCTTGAAATCCGTAAAAATTCACTGAAATCTATTCCTTCAAAAATGATGAAATCTCATAAGCTCCTTGTAATCTCGGAAAATCGAATAAATTAGAAAACCCATTTAAGAACCCTTGAAATATTGAAAAAACAATTTAATTCCGTGAACTCCTTTAAGATGCCCTAAGAGATTTACAATCCGCTGGCATTTTTGAAATCTTTTAAAATTCTTGAAAACCGTGGAAATTCACTGAAATATAATCCTTTAAAAATGATGAGATCTTTAAAAACACTCTGAAATCCCGTGAAATCGAAAAAATCAGATAAGGCCCATTAAAATAGCTTGAAATCTCTGATATTTTGTGCAATTCCTTGAAATTCTTTAAAAGACCATAAAAGTTTTGAAATCCTTTGAAATTACTAGCGTTCAACTTAAGAATTCAGAACTCTAAAATTCTAGCTTCCTATAAACTATAAATACTATAAATGTTTCCAATGTTTAAAATTGTACAATGTAGAGCCTTTGGATTCAAAATTGTTTTCTTTTTTAATTTGAGTTTCAGTTTGAATTTTCAATAGTTAGGAAGATTGTCATATAAAAAAAAAAAAATGTACAATGCCTAGATTCAAAATCAACCAATTTTCAAGGCTTGAATTTGATAAATTATTGGTCTTAATTTTTAATTGTTTTAAATTCATTCTGAAGGCATTATAACTGAAAATTGTACAACTATCAAGCCTCCGAATTAATTATTACAATGAATTTAAAAAGCCAGAAAATGTTGTATGTTTAAAATGAAAACAGAACAATTTAGAATACTAAAATTAAATTTAGTAAATTTGATCCCGATCCCGCCTACATATATTGACTCCATATATTGGTATCTATGTAAATAAGAAATCCTGAAACTTTCAATCCTAAAATTGTATTTTTTTCGCAGGTTGTGAATTTTTTCTCGTCAACATGGTTCGATAATATTCGAACTTGAGTGTTAGCTTATCAGCAAAGAACGAAATAGGATATCAATTTTATTTGAACTATGATAATACATTCAAATCAATGATCTGTAATGAATAATAATAATGAAAATAAAAAAGAGAATCTTTTTTCACGAATAGAAATGTTTAATGCTTCTTATTACAAAAAATTGACCAAATTATTAACAAACTAAATATATAACATCTTGAATAGGTTTATTTCAAAAGTTTATTTTTTATTGTATTTTTTTTAAATTGATGTTTGAAAATTCCCTACGATTTTGTTGTTGAATTGATGAAAATTTTTATTTATCTTTAGTTTAAATAAATAATCGCACAATATTAATTAATTCAATTATTAGATCATTCAATTTAATAACTAAATATTTTTTTAAATACAGTTTTAAATTTTTCGATCATTTTAAATTAAAAGCATTTGAAGTTGAACAATTTTTACTTAAAAATACAAAATTAAATAATTTAAAATAAAAGACTTCGCAATTAGACAGTTTTAAATTGAAATGATTGAACTGAACAATTTCTAATTTATTTAGTGAACTTCATCAATTTTTAATTTTTAGTTATTAAAAAAATTCATTATTCAAAATTATAAACCTCAATTTTATTTTATTTTTAAATATGCAGTGAATAATTTTGACGCTCTACTAAAATTAAACTTTTTTTAAATTCGAAGACTTCTAATTTAATCTTGAATACTTCAAGTAAACTATTTTTCAGCTTCGAAAGATTTTTAGACTTTAGCGGCTACCGTGTTGTATAATTAGAAAATTATTCCTCTCTGCCAGCCCAATAAGCTTCATTAATTTTCCCTTTTACATGTCATCTTCAAATTAACATTTTTACATAATTTACAGCTCGCTGTATTAATTTTACATACATCAAAGAGAATTCTGTGGGCATAGTTTTGTTCAAATGGGAGTATTTTAATTTTTAACGAATCTATTTCCAAAAAATTAAAAATTTAATCGTATTCTAGGAAAATGCAAAACAAGATTGATTGAATGTTGAACCAAGAAAAAAAATGAGTTTTAAACCTAGTATGTTAAATTTTAAACTTAAGTGAAAATTCTTCAACCAAAACAAATGAATACTTTAAAAATTGGTGGAATTTTAAACCAAGTGGTTGGTTTTTGACCAAAAGGATGAATTTGAAATAAAAAACATTAAATTCAACCAACAAGGATGAATTTTCGACAAAGTATTATAGTTGAACCCTTAGTCAAAATAGATTAATTTTCAACCTAACAGTTGCATTTTTATCCAAAAAAAAAATATCAAGTTTCTACGAAAAGCGATGAAATTTTGAAACCAGAAAGTCGAATTTTCAAAAAAGAGATAAAATGTCTAAAAAAATGCTAACAAAGGAGACGAATTTTTAACCCAAAAGGAAGAATTTTCAACCCAAATAGGTTTTCCGAGAAAATAGTTTAACTATTAGGTTGATTTTCCAACAATAAGTTTCATTTTCATCCAAGAAAGATGATTTTACTAGCTTAAAGGATAAATTTTCTTATACCAAAAGAACAATTATAAACCAGTTTAATTAAACGAAAATAAAACAAAATTTTAACAAAATAATTTAATTCTTAAATGAATAAATTAATTTTCAATTAACATATAATAATTTTTGACCAAATATTTGACTCCTCAACCAAACAGAATGAGTTTTCAAAAAACGAGATTAATTTTCTAACCAAATAGAAGAATTTACAACAAAAAATTTAAATTTTCATCCAAAGAGATAAATCTGACGAAATTAATTTTTAACGAAGTAGTTTATTCAGCAAACATGAAATTGAATTTTCAACACAAAAAGATTAATATTGAATCACGTGTTTAAATTTTTAACCAAAAAGATGAATTTTCCACCATTAAGATTAAGGTTTGACCAAAAAGAACGACTTTTTTAAAAATATATCAATTTTTAAGAAGATTGTTGAATTTTAAAGCTAAAAAGATTGTTTATAAAAAAGTTGAATTTTTCTCTTATTCACACATAAAATTTTGTTAGTTGAAATATCAGCTATTTGATTTGTCATTGAGAATTCATATTTCTTTATTAAAATTTAACTACTTTGTTAAAGACTCTTTTTTTTTTGTTGGAGACTCATCATCTTAGTTGGTTTCTTAGACTAAAATGTTTTCTTTCTTGACTGAAAAATCTTTCATAGTTGGAAACGAAACTCTTGAGTTGAAAATTCATATTTTGTGTTTTAAAATGCATCTCTTTGGGTAGAGAAAGCTCCTGTTAAAAATAAAACTGTTTAATTGAAAATGAATCTGCTTTGGTTGAGAACTTCTATATTTCATATTTTTTAATTAAGAAGTGAAAGCGTTTGGTTTAAAATCAATCTGTTTTGGTAAGAAAATCAAGCAAAATAAATTATTATATCATAGTATTGTTATCTATTCACATATTTATAAAATGCTTTTAAATTTCATTCTATCTTCTAAAAGTCGTAAATATCTTCGAAAATAAATCGAGTTTTTCATAAAATTTAGTAAAATCCTGTAAAATAAAATAGAAATCTTAAAAATGTTGTTGGTTGGAAATTCAACTACTTTCTTAAGAATTAATTCTTTGGTTAAGGATTCATAATATTAAATGAAACTTAATATATTTTAGTTGAGATTTTATATTTCTGTGTTTAAAAAAAAACTGTTTGGTTAATAGTCGATCTGTTTTGGCTAAAGATTCATCTATTTTTATGAAAATTCGTATGAATTCTTTAAATTTAACTGTTTTTTAATAAAAATAAAAATATTTACATTAAAAATGTATAATATTTTGATTGATAATCCATCCTCTTTTTTGGGGTAAAAATTTATTTTTTTCAAATCCAGTTTTTCAACCTTACAGGAGATTGTGTATTTTTTGTTGTTGAGAATTTCTCTTTTACGTGCGAAAGTTAATCTTCTTAGTTAAAAATTTATCTATTTTGTTAAAAATGCAATATTTGTAAAAAGTGAATCGTGACAGTTAACAAAATTTTATAAATAGCTATTGCAAAAAAAAACGCAGTGTCTCGTCATCCCGAAATTCGGGACGACTAGTC
>JAWWLR010000148.1:14525508-14548194 GCA_035041075.1 Acraspis erinacei | reverse complement strand
GAATTATAAGAGAAAATTTAAAAAAAGTATAAAACATTTTCAATTATTTTCTGAAATTTTAAAAAAGAGCTAAGCGTAAGAGATTCATAGGAGATAGAAAAGTATTTTTTCATTTTTAACAATTAGTTTTAACAGAATATTTAAGAAGATTTCAAAGCATTTTTTAAGACTTCTAAAATTTTCGAATAAGAATCTCAAAGATTTTAAGACAATTTGTTTAATATTGCAGAATAACAAAAAAAATCACTGAAAATTTAAATAATTTTAAAAGGATTTTCTTAAGATTTATGTGGAAATTTTTAATAACTTTTTATTTTGTAAAATGAACTTTAAGAGAGAGTTGAAAAAGATTTCAAAAATGTTTCACGTTAAAAGCTTTCAAAGGATTTTGAAAGGTTGCAAGTGAACAAACAATTTTGATACATTTTGAATCATTTTTCCAAATTTTAAGAAAAATTTTAGCTAGAAAATAGTACATTTCGATACGTGTGTGAGAGGTGATTATTTAGTCAAGTGTGCTAAAAATCACCTTTCACACAAGTATCGAACTTAAGTATCGAATTTAAGAGGTTTTGAAAAGATTAGCAATATTTTAAAGCTTGAAAGCATTTCCGAAAATTTACAAAATATTTGTTATTTCTTCGAAACTTTTTAATTGTTGTTATCATTTTATAAAGCTAGAACTTTTCCTAATATTTTGTAAAATCCTGTCAAATAAAATTGGTTTTTATCAATCTTCTACATCCTTGTTTGACACATCTGAAAAATTGAAAATCCTTTATTAGTACCGATAGTACTTGTTTTATTTAAGTAATTTCAATATTTGTGCGACTAAAAAAATGTAAAAAACATTCAGTGTTACTTTAAAGTACTGTTTTATTTGTTGCTATGCAGCACTCCTTACTAAAAAAACCTTTGCTTTGTTTAGAAAACGTCGAATATTTTTTTAATCCTAATACAAAAAATGTAACGTAACTGCGGAAAGGCGGGGAGTCCGAAATAAATGTTACGTACAGTTACATGGAGAGGAGTGCGTATTAAAAAGGTCGAAAATAACGTTATGTAATGTGTGAATGCTCTCTATCCAGTCGTAACATTTTGGGCTGAGGCAAAATTTAATTTTGAAAATGTTCAATTTGAGCCATCCTTGAAGAAAACTGAACTGAAAAAACAGCTTCCAACATAGGGGCCTAAATAACCAATTTTTTTACATTTTATCACTTATATTAAGAAATAAAAATCATAACATGGAAAATTGTACAGTTAATCCTAATGATACATATCAAAGCTTCAATTTGAGCCATCCTTGAAGAAAATCAGATTCAAAGAAAAACTTCCAGCTTAGGGATTTATATTACCAAAATTTCTGAATTTTTCTTATTTTCTAACTACTTGCAACAAAAACAAAAAAACCAGAACAAGCAAATTTTATTCATAATTCCAATTACACATACCAAAAGCTTCAATTTGAGGCACCCTCAAAGAAAATGAAACTAAAATAAAAGCTTCCAGAATAGGGATCCGAATAACCAAATTTCCTTCGTTTATTTTTTATTCTTTACAACTTATATCAATAACGAATAATTATAACATGGCAATTTTCGCAGTAAATCTTAATTTTACGTATCAAAAACTTAAATTTAAGCCATCATTGGAGAAAATCAGACTGAATGAATCGCTTAAAGCTTAAGCGTCAAAATACAGCAATTTTCCCTATTTTTCTTATCTATCAACTACAGGTATAAAATAAAGAAACTATAATGCAGCAATTTATATTTTTTATCTAAATGATACATACTAAAAGCCTTAATTTGAGCCATCCTTGAATAAAATCGGACTAAAAGAAAAGCTTCCAGCGTAGGGGTTCAACTACCTCAATTTCTCCCATTTTTCTTATATTGCTCGTATAAATGGCTGGTAGTATACTGCTGGTATAAAAAGAAGTAAATTATAACACAGGGATTTTATTTTTCAATTTTACATAACAAAAGCGAAATTAGAAAACTATAATATGACAAATGTTCTTTTTGATATCAATTATATATATTAAAAGCTTCAGTTTCATCCATTCTGAAGTCAATCACAGTAAAATAAAAGCGCATCTAGCATAGGGTTCCAAATATCCAAATTATCCACATTTTTCTCACTTTTAAACTATTGATATTAAGAAAAGCAAACTATAATATAGAAAATTTAATTTCTTAAATACCTTCATTATATATACCAAAAGCTTCAATTTGAGCCATCCATTCAAAAATCGGACTAAAAAACTTCGAGCATAGGGGTTCAAATACCCACATTTTTCCAATTTTTCTTATTTTTTACCACAACATCAAAAACAAAAAACTGGAATATAGTATATACATATATATACACAAAAAGCTTCAATTTGTACTATCCCTTAAAAAATCAGACTAAAAGAAAATATCCCAGTATAGAGTTCTAAGTGACCGAATTTCTATTATGTTTCTTATCTTGTAACCACTTATGTGAGCAACAAAAAACTAAAACAGTCCAAATTTTATTTTTGATCTCGTGTCTACATATTAAAAGCTTTAATTGGAGTCATCCGTGAAGGAAATCGTACTAAAAGAAAAGCTTCCCGCATAGGGGCCCAAATACCGAAATTATCCCCATTTTTCTTATTTTTCACTGCCGATATAAAAAAAGCAGACTAACATAGCAAATATTATTTTTTATTTTCATTATACTTACCAAAAGCTTAAATATGATCCATCCCTTAAGAAAATCGAGCCTGAGAAGCTTTTAACATAAGGGTATAAATAACATAATTTTCAATTAGAGCCATCCTCGAGGAAATAACATAGGAAGCTTATTTCAAGAAGCCATGAAATTCTAAGAGAAAAAGGGTTTTTAGCCTTCCCCTCCTCTTATTGATGATTGTTAGTCCCACCACTTCTCGAGAAGTATGATAGTCCAAAATTCACCAAAAACAGAGGAAATAGTGTGTTTTTCACAAAAAAGGGGGGAACTAGGGGAATCAAATCCTTCAAGTCTAATTAATTTAAATTTCACATGAAATTTAGTATAAACGCTTTAAATTTCTAAGATTTAAAGTCAATATATATTATTTTTTTCAACGAAATAGTTGAATTTTCGGTAAAAAAGGTTTATTTTTAACCAATTAAGATCAATGTTCTACTAAAAAAGATGAATTACCAATCCAAATGAGCAAATTTTTGACCAAATTTCTAATTTAAACAATTAAAAATTATAAGTTAATTTAATTAAATTAAAATTTAACCTCTTTTCAATAACGAAATTTGACTTTATCAAAAGAGTTGAATTTTCAATCTACAAACATATATTTTTCTAAATAAAAATACGAATTTTCAAGCAGTCGAATTAAATCAAAAAACAGATGTTTGAATTAGTTTATTCCTGAACCAAACAGATGACTTTTCAAACAATAAAGATGAATCTTTAACAAAATAGTTCAATTTTCAACTAAAAATATTGTTTAATGAAAAATGGAATCGATAAACTATTAGATTAAAAGAATTAAAGAAAGACGATGTTTCAAACAAATATTTGAATCCTGAATCAAAAAGATGCATTTTTAAAAAAGCTAAATTTTGTAAAAAAAAGTATGAATTTTCTGCCAAATAGTTAAATTCGTAACTTATGAAGGATACATTTCTGAACAGACAGGTGGTTTTTCAACTAATATAAGAAAATAATTGCTTGCACCAAAAATGGAATCCTCAAATTCTAAGTTTAAAAAGAAGAATGTTAAACAAAATACATCAGTTTTCAACAATATTGTGGAATTTTAAAGCCAAGATGGACAAATTATTTGAAAGCAGTAGAATTTTAAACTTAAGTTCCCATAAAAAATAGTTTAAATTTTAACCAAAAATATAAATTTTCAACAAAAAAACTTAATTTCCTACCAATTATAGAATTTTCAAGCTAAAAAGACTAACTTTCTAACAAAAAAATAAAACAATTGAATAAACTGTTCTATAAAACAGTTATATAAAAGATTTGAATTTTAGAGCTGAAAATATAAATGAAGTAGTTGATTTTTCAAGACTGAATAGTTTAGTTTATTTATGTCAAAGCCAAACAAGTTTTCTACAAAATAGTTCTATTTGAACCAAAGAGCTGAACTAAAATAATTAATCTTCGAAGAACAGAGAAGTATATTCAACCAAAAACAATTAACTTCCGATATAAGAAAGGTTTTGTTCATGCTTTGCAGTAGCCTTGATCCTAAAGCGGAGGAGTCCAAACTCAAGAACAATTTCTGTTGGGGTTGGACTCATGATGCAACCTGATGCAACTAATGCGCTGAGAGTGCGGTCATCATGCTGTTTCGTGCGCTTGACTGAGCATCGCCTCTGTCTCGCTACCGCGGCTCCCCTCATCCTGAAACTGCCGATGACATCAACTCTAGGAATATCGTAAACCAGAGGTGCTTATATCGGGAGTTGAGTAAAATTAAGCTTTCAACCAAGTACCTGAATTTTTGACCAAAAAAATATGACTTTTTAACAAAATAGTGAAATTCTTGTGTAGAAAAGACATTTTTTCAAAAGTCATTCAATTCTCCGAAAATAAGGTTTTATAATTTAGGGAGTTTTAACCAGAAGAGATCCTGGATAACACCCCCAAAAGCAATTAAAACTATTATTTTAGTAGCATACGAATTTACTCACATGTACGAAGTTAACCCAACCCGTTTAACGGTAATTTTCTTTCATTGAAAAAAACATAACCTTCGGAACAAATTTCTCTTAGAAAGAATCCTAGGATACTCGACAAGAACTTCTAATAGGGTTGTCGATATTGTACACAACCTGTATCCATTATGTATCTTTTTTGACCTGTTATGTTTTGCATAAAACCAAGTATTTGCTGAGGAAAAAGCTAAAGCGATGTGCGATAGTTCACTACAAAGTGTGTTTCTGATGGTTACACAGACAAGAAGACTGCAACCCATGGACAAAAAAAATTATTCTAACATCGAACTCTCCATTATGCAGACCATTATAGATTCCTTCTATGGGCAATATTGTAAAGGTTCCTACATCTACATTTTTCTAACTTATTGAAATCTCTAATAATTTTTAATTAATTTTGAATCGATTAAAAACTTACAAGTACCTCTTAAATTTACTCGAATTTTTTATAGACATTTTATAATCTTACAAAATTTTGATTTAAAATCTTTTACATTCTTTTTTGAAACTTTCTCATTGAGCTTAAGAAGATTTTTTTTCTCTTGAATCCCTTGAAAATTTTTATAAAATTCAAGGTTTTTTAAAAATATTTAGAAAATATACATTTTGTTTAAAATTTTTGAAAATCTTCAATTTTTAAATTATTTCCAAATCTTTTTAAAATTTTCTAAGCCTTTGTAAATCGGTAAATTTGTAAATTTTTAAATCTAAAAATTTTCTTTATTGGTTTCGTAACAAGGAAGATAGTCCTTGTTTTGACCATAAAGATTGTTGTCAAAAATTACAAATTCAGGTATTAATGACATAAAATAGTACATTCTTAAGATTTACAGGGGAAATTGTTTAAGCAAATGAAAATTATTTAAATAAATTCAAACTGACTTCTACAAAAAAGATTACTCTTAGCATATATTAAGTAGGAGATTAATTTCAAAAAGTAGTAACGTTTTAGAATTTAAAGGGGAAAAATTGTT
Source organism: Acraspis erinacei (assembly GCA_035041075.1). Classification (NCBI taxonomy): domain Eukaryota; kingdom Metazoa; phylum Arthropoda; class Insecta; order Hymenoptera; family Cynipidae; genus Acraspis; species Acraspis erinacei. The sequence goes on along the minus strand of JAWWLR010000148.1, from coordinate 14,542,514 downwards.
TAGACAAATAATAATTGTTTAAACATTTCAAAATTAGTTAAAGAATATTTGAAAACTTGTCATTTATCGAATCAAAATTATTCAAAATCAGCAGTTATGAATGAAAATTATTTATTATATATCCCTTATGATTTAAATAAATTTTGATTTACGAAAAGTTAGTAACAAGTAGTTCTTTTTTCAATTTCCAAACATAAAAAAATCTAATTTTTAGAGGTATTAATTTGGACCACCCTGGTAAGTATTATAATATTTAAATGTATTAAAGGAATTTTTATTATCATTTAAGACATATGCACCTACTGTAGTTCGGTTAAATTAGAATTCTAATTTTAAAATGTGTGCATTCAATCACTATTAAATATTAATAGATTAATTGAACCAGTTGTAAATAATTTTGTCTAAATATTTAGAAAAAAGTGAAAAAGCTCTTAAAATCTATAGGATTTAAAGATAAATGAAACTAAGTTTGAAAAGTTGATATTGATTATAAAGCGACTTGGAAATCTGCTTGAGCTGAACTGAATAAAGCTGTTGCCGAAAAATTATCTACTTTATCGACAGTGAGCTTGCGATCCAACGTATTATCTACTTCATCTGCTCACATCAAAATTTATCTGCTCAGCACAGTATTATTGAATGTAATTAATTTTTATTTAATTAAAATATTTTTTTATTATTTTACGTACAAAAAGTCTTTTAAAGTACTTCAATATTGACATTTTAAATATTTTCAAATTACAGATTTTAAAAATTTGTTGTGTAAACTCAATTTTGCGGTGCGCCAAGAAAATGAAAAAATATTCTTAAGATTCATGACAGATTTCAAATGATTTCTTTTTATTAGTTTTAAGAGGAAATAGAAAAAGATTACAAAACATTTGGAATTATTTCCTACAATTTTGAAAAAGAGTGAACAGATTTTAAAGCCAAATTTTTCTATAGTATATAACCTTAGAATAAATTTCAGTAAGTTTAAGAGGTACTTAGAAGTTTTGAAACTATTAGAAAATAATAAAAGCTTATAAGATATTTAAGTAATTTTGTAAGGTTTCAAGAAAACGAAAAAAATTACCTCGTTTCCAAGGAAAAATGAAAATGATTCTTTATTTAAAAAAATTAATTTCAAGATAATATATCAAACGTTTCAAAACATTTCAAAAGATTTCCGCAAATTTCGAAAATGACTAGAAGATTTTAAATTTAAATGTTTTAATTTGGTAAGGTCAAAAAACAAACAAAAAATCGAGTTAATTCAAAAAATATTTAGATGATTTAAAGAGATTGAAAAAGCACTGTAAACTGTACAAGATTTTTAAAGCTCAGATTTTTCTTAAAATTCTTGTGAATAATGTGAAGATTTTAAGGCAGTTTTTTACAAATTAAATGATTTTTTTAAATTTTAAGAAAAATTTGAGGCACCAAATAATATGTTTAGGAATTTAAGAGGTTATGAATAGATGAAAAATCTTTTATAACTTGAAAGGATTTCCGAAAATTCATCCATTTTTTTCCAAACCTCTTGAAGTCCTGAATAACTTTCAAAAGGGCTCAAATTCCTACAATTATCTTTTAATATCTTGTAAAATAAAATAATTTTTTCTTAATCTCCAAGAATATTTTTTGACGCATCTGAAATTTTCAAAAATCTTTTTTGATTTTTTTCAATAATCTTATAAAATTTATATTTATATAAGTTTTAAAAAATTGATAATAATTTCAATATTTGTGTGACTAAAAAAATATTTACAAATCATTCAGTGTTACATGAAAAAACTGTTAAGGAATTAAAGGGTACGTGTTGAGACCTTTTAATTAAAAAAAATTTATTTTTAAATCACTTTAAAAAATTAAAAAGGTGGAGATTTCTAGAAAATCTTCTTTAATCTTATCTTCGAATTTTCAAAACATGAGAAGAATATTTTTTAGGAAACCGGATCTTTTTTATTGTTCCCAATACTTAAAAAGTGTTTTTGCATATATAAGCCAAAGTAAACAAAAATTCTCCTGGTCACAAAAAAGGTTCAACCGGCATAAAACTCACAAGATGTATTCCATATAAAAGGCCGAAATTAACAAATAATTGTCAAAAACATAAGTGTTGGCTTCTTGTGAAAGTCGACTTTTTATATTTTCGAAAAAATCTCAATGATAAATCTTTTCAATTTCTTAATTCTAAGTCTTCCAAACTGATGAAATTTGAAATGTAAATCATTAAAATGACAGCATTGCATAACTTCTAAATTGTAAATTAAAAAAATTAGAACCTTTTGGATTCTAAAGATTTATGACTCAAAATTCCACCATTTTCAAGATTTAAAATTCAAATTCTTCAATTTTATCGATTAGCAATTTAAATGCCTTTCATTTTTTAATGATTTGCGATTCAAACTTTTGCAATTTTGAAGAGCTATAATTACAAATTCTTGATTTTTGAAAATTTGGAATTACAAATTTTTCTATTTCCAAACATTATGTTTTAAAGTTAAGTGATTTGCAACATTTTTTGGGATTAGTTCAGTTTTGAAGAATTGAAATTGAAAATTCTTCAATTCAAATTTTTATCATTTTGAAAAGTTACAATTAAAAATTCTTGAGTTTTAAAAATATAGATTTTTTAATTTTTTCATTATTAAGACTTATATTTTAATGGAATGGAATTTTATTTGCAATTCAAGTCTACTTAATATTATTATTTGTATTATTATTATTGTCAATAATGATTTTATGTTTTATAAACTGATTTTTAAATCAGCCAAGTAGATATTATTGTTATAAACTTCAATGAATTAGAAGTCAAATTTTTCTTCTTAACCGAAAGTATTTATTAAAGGAACAAAATATTATTTTAGATACAAAATTTTAATTTTCAAATTTAGTATACCTGAAAAGATGAATAGCGAACAAAAAAAGTATAATAGTTGATATTTCAACAGCAAAAAAAATGAAATGTTATTGAAAATAAATAAATTTTAAAACACATAAAACAACAAGTTTTCATCTAAATTATTTAAGCTTCAAGTCGGAGGACTAATTTTGTGTTAAAAAAATACATTTTTAATTAGATAATATCAATTTTTAGCAAAAAATTCACTTTTAACAACATAGTTAAATTTTTACCAAAGAAGAGTTTTTAACTAAAAATATGAATCTTCAACAGAAAAATTATTTCTTAACCAAGTTTTTCCACCAAAAATTTCAAAAAAAATGGTTTAATCCTTAAGCAAATAAGATTAATATTACCAAAAAATTGAATTCTAATCCCGAAAAAGATTTTAGCTTTGATTTTTGAACATCAAAGCATCTATTTTAAATAAGAAGCACATTTTTTACAGAGATACTTGAATTTTCAACCCAAAAAGACGAATATTCAACCAAAAATGATGACTAACAAAACTGTTGAATTTAGTGTTGCATTTGGATCCAAAAAAGCAGGTTTGGAATAAAACAGATGAATTTCTAAATAAAAAATACAAATTTGCAATCACAAAAATTTTTATTTTTATTTTTAAAAAGTTTTAGATTGATTCTTGAACATCGACATATGAGTTTTGAACAAGGAATACATTTTCTAAGAAGATAATTCAATCGAAAAATACGAATTAAAAAAAAATTTTGAATTTCAATTTTTCTAAAATCAACAAATTTTTAAATTAACAAAGAAAATTTCAAAAATTTAGTTGAATTTTCTACCAAAAAAGATTTCAGTTGACCTTTCAATATCAAACTGTATATTTTAAACAATAAATAAATCAACTACGAAATAGTTGAATTTTTATCGAAGAAAGATGCATTTTACTAAAATAGATTACTTTGCAAATTAAACAAGAAAATTTCAAAAAAATGCTTGAATTTTCAACCACAGCACTTGCATTTTTATGCAGCCTTCAATTTTTACCAAAATTAATTAATTTTCTCAATGAAAGACAAATTTTCAAAAAAATAGCTCAATTTCCATCTGAAAAAGATTTTATTTGATTTTTCAACATTAAATTATAAATTTTAATTAAGAAGTAAATCTCGTGCAAAAATAGATGAATTTTTAACTCAGAAAGACGTATATACAAAAAAACAGTGGAATTTTCAACCAAAAAGTATCACTTTTGAACAATTGTTTTGAATTTTTAACCAAACAGTTGTATTTTTGTAGAATAAAGATATTATTTCTACTAAATTAGATAGATTTTTTAAATTAAAAGACAAATTGCTAACTCAAAGAAGAGAATTTTCAAAAAAATAGTTGAATAAGCAACCAAAAAATATAACTCTTATTGTCTTATTGTCTTATTGTCGAATTTTCAAAAAATAATAAAATTTACAACTAAAAAGATAATCTTCAGGAGGAAGGTTTTCAAAAAAAAGAAATCTAAATACTAATACAAGGCAAATAAATACTCAGAAGAATACTATTTCCTTGTCCAATTTTTCATTTCTCCTGACCATTAATAATAATTATTATTAATTATAATTATTATAACCAAATTATAATAATTATAATCAGCGATCAGAATATTAAACTTATAACATTTTGAACGCGGAATCTTTTATAAACGGAACAAAACAATTTCAAATTAAAACTGAAAATTTTCATATTTACTTTGCTTGACAGTTATTTAAGGCTACAGAAATTCTCTGACTTGTGAAGATTTTTTTCTAAATCCCTTACTTTTCCCTGTCAAATCAAAGTCCCTAAATTTTTAAACAGTTGTTATTAGCCAAGATTTTTTTTCACTCACCAGATTTCTTTGGCATGTAAAGTTAAATTCATATTTTTCTGTACAATTACTGGGAATTACATTTTTATTTATTAATTTCTAAAAATTATGTACATTATTGAGAGACCCTCCCCCCTGTGGTATCAAATCGTAACAAATACCCCACCCCCCCTTGAGCTGTTACGTAATTTAAGTACAGTACAATTCGCCAATCTTTGAAGTTAACAGCATTTCCCAAAAATTATTCAATAATTATTTTAAAGTTTATTAACAATTTAATAAAATTATTACAATAATCAGGTGTATATTTTTCATACGATCCCAACGATTTTAAACAAAAATCACTTTTCTCTTTTTTGCAGATAACGGTGTTTTTGCATATCACGACAGAGAAACGGTAACGCGTTACAAGTTTAAAGAAGAATATATCCCCATTTAGGCCATGTGAGCGCTACCTCAAAAAGTTTGTTTATTTTTTTTTAGAACCCAACTTGCGTTGACACGAAAAGCGATATCGAGTCAAAAAATTGGGGAATTAAATAAAAAGCACCAAGAAACGTTTATCTGGTCCTAAATTTGTACAATTATAAAAAAAAATTTCAACAAATTTTTCTTCGCTTTTTCATAAGTATAAAAACGTAGGACCAGGCAGCCCTAATGATGAAGAAAAAATCGATATCTACTCCTCCAGTCTCAATAGAACTCTCCGTCAAGTTTCCTCGAAGAACAATCATCAAATTCACGATACCAAGCCAGTCGCATCTCGGCGGTGATTTAGGGAGAGACGTGAATTTTCTTGGTGTGCATTGTCAACATTCTATAATAGGGGTTGGCAGGGCGCCGGCGCCGCTCTATAAATAGCCTGCACCGCGCTTTAACGTAGCTGGCGGCTTTTCCAAGAACTAAAACCCATGTAGTACTGCACGGTGTACTCCACCACTTGCACTTGCTCGAAAAGTCCTCCAATCCCGAAGGGATGTCCTCACGATCATTCGGGAGGACTCACCCTCTTTTCGCGAAAAAAAACTAAAAGTTCTCCAAGTGTTCCACATCCCCCTTCCCCCAATCAAAAACGCAGAATTTAAAAATACAAATTAGCTGCTCCGTCACGAAAGGGAAATCCAAGAATCGTGAGTGTGTGTGGAGATCGATGACCATGGGGCTTAATGCGGGCAAAACGTGAAAGTTATGCAAAATACGTAACCAGTGTTGTGTCCACTCTTGAAATTTGAAGTCTTCGCTCACATTTTTAAATATTTTTTAATGAAATTAAAACAAAATTCAAACCTGCGTAGGCGCGTAAATAGTGCAGAGTTTGCCAGATAGTTGAACATTTGAAGAAGAAAAAAATCGGGAAATATGAATTTTGGTGGAGCGTGAATTAAGACTGCAGCAAGAGTGCAATTGACTTCCTGGAGAGGGTTGGAAGAGGAAAATAGGTGAGATTACATAAACGTCATGCGGGTGGCGTGGTGCGTGGTAGAAAGCCGCATGAGATTTTAAGGTTGTCTTTCGGTATAACGGGAAACTAATTATAATCTGAGTCCGCGCACGAGGTTTATTATCCAAGTTACCTCTTCAGCGCGACTGCGTGTTATAGAATATGTGTATGGTAGTAGGATAATGCGTAATGTGTATACGATACCCGATAGTATATTATGTCATGTACATGCAGCTATTGTGCAAAAGCACGTGGAGCCTGAATTTCAAGGCATACTGACACTATTTTTATTTGTTTATTTTATTTATCATCTTATTCAAATAATTTCGAAGTTCATTTTAATGGCTGGGAAATTATTTAAATTTGAGATACATGACTGAGTAAAACGGTGCACTAGTATCTCTGTGCAAAACATTTAGCAGAACAAAATTACAAAAATATGGGACAAAGTACATGTTGCAGATGAAGATCTTGCCTAAACTGGTACAGAGATTTGAAGTTTTTAGACGATAGCGATTATTTATGGCGAATTAAAGATGAAAAGATCAGTTACAAAAATTCTGCAAAAAATATATGAATTTATTGGATTCTTTATAACTCTGAAATAATTATTTGTTATTAGGGACCTTTCATAAATTGCGTAACAGGGATAGGAGGGTCAAGACATTTTGTTATGGTATGTTACGGAAGGGGGTCCTTCACTCATGTACTTAATTTTTGCAAATTCACAAATATATTCTCCTGAAGATTATCTATTTAGTTATAAATTTTATTATTTGGTTAAAAATTTAATAATTTTCTTAAAAAGGCATCCTTTTTGGTTACAAATTCAACTGTTTTATTAAAAATGCGTCTTTTTGAGTTAAAAATTCAAATCTTTTCGTAGAACTTTAAACCTTTGCTTAAAATTCATATTTCTTGCTGATAAGTCACCTGAATTTTTATTGGATGAAGACTATTTTTTTATAAAAATTTGTATCTTTGATTTAAAAGTTCATCTTTCTAGTAGAAATATTGATTAAAATTCAACATTAAAAAAAATTAATTAAAAATTCATCAGTTTTCAGAGAAATTTCATCTTTCTTGTTTAAAAATGCAACTGTTTGGTTGAAAATTAAAATATTTCGTTTGAATTATCCTGTTTTCTTAAAAATTTAACTATTTTGTACAAAATTTACTTTGTTTAAAATTTATATTCTGGTGTTAAAAATGAACTGAAATCTTTTCTGGGTGAAAGTTCAACTTAAAAAATAATTTGTCGTTTTTTATTAAAAATTCATCTATTTTATAAAATATTTCATAATTCTTGGATTAAAATGTACATAACTATTTAGTAGAGAATTCAACTATTTTGTTGAAAATTCGTCTTTTTGGATTGAAAATTCGATTTTTTCTTAGAAACTTATTTCTTGTTTAAAAATTCATATTTTAATCGTGAAAAGTCAACATAAATTTCTTTTAACAGATAATTCAACTTTTTTTGAAAACTTATCTTCTTGAATTAAAAATTCACCTTTTTAGTAGAAATGTCATCTTTTTATGAAAATTTAACTTTTTGGTTAAGAATTATTCTTTTTTGCTTGGGTATTCAACTATTTTGTAAGATTTGGTTGAATCACTTTGTTAAGAAATAAGTTTTTCTTAAGATTTATATTTTTAGTTGAAAATTCATCTCTTTGCTTCAGAGTTGAACTATTTTGTTGAAAATTAATCTTTTTAATTGAAAATTCAATTACTACTCGGGTAAAAGTTAAACTAACTAATTTAAACTAAAGTTTAACTAACTAAAAAGTTAAACTATCTAACTGTTTAGTAGAAAAGCCATTTTTTAAATAAATTTTTTAACTGTAAATGTGGCTTTTCCATTTTTTAAGATTGATCTTTTTCGTTGCAAATTCCCATTTTTTGGTAAAAAAATAATAATATTTTTGATTTGAAATTCCATTTCTGTTGGGTAAAATGCATCAGTTTCGTGCAAAATAAATTTTTTGCTGAAAAGACATTTGTTTGATTAAAAATTTAATTTTTTTAGAGAAAATTCCTCATTTGGCTTGAAGGTTCAACAATTTAGATACACTTTTGATTCTTTTTTGAGTAAATTTTAGAGTTAATTAAATAATAATTTTTATTTGCGGAAAATTCGTCTTTTTGGGTTTGAAATTCCTTTTTCATTTGTATAAATTTCATTTTTTTTATTGAAATATAACCTATGTCACTTTTTTGTTGCGAATGTATCTTTATATGTTGAAAATTTAATATTTTTTTTAATTCAATTATTTTGTTAAAAAGCCATCTTTTATAGTAGAAAATAGTTTTTTATACTTTTTCGTTTATAAATTCATCTCTCGATAAAAAATCTCATTTCTTTTGATTGAAAATTAAACAATCTCGTTGAAAATTATTTTTTTTATTGAACTGTATTTGATTTCAATAAAAAAATTCATTATCGGTTGAAATAATATCAAATATTATATTTTTCGTTGAGAAATCATTCTATTATAGTTGAAAATTCATGCATGCTGTTAGAAATTTTGTTTGTTTGAAGAGTAACTTTTTGTTAAAAATTCGTATTGTCGTTTTGAAAATGCAACAGAGTTGTAGGAGATTTGCCCTGTTGGCTTGAAAATGCAACAATTCAGTTGTAATTTTTATTCTTAATTGTTTCGCAATTCGAATTTTTCTTTTCAAAATTTATCGCGTTTGGTAAACATTGCAATTTATTTTGGTTAAAAAATAAAACTATTTTGTTGAAAATTCTTTTTTTTTGCAGAAATCAAGTGTGTTTTATTTTCATTAAAATCTTTTTTGGTTGAAATAATATCAACTATTGTATTTATCGTTGAGAACTCATCTATATTGATTGAAAATTCATGTGCTTTATTAAAAATTCAACTATTTTTTCTTTTTAATTTTTTAACTGAAAATTTAACTTTTTTATTATGGGTCGCCTGATTACTAGTTTTTAGTGAAAAATTGTTTCAAAGTTGATGTATTTCATTGTGAATTCGTATTTTTTGGTGGAAAATGAATCTTCATTATTGAAAATTATACTGCTTGGTTGAAAGTTGAACTACTTCGTGATAAATGGTTTTTGATTGGTTTTAGATCAATCCCTTTCATAGAAAATTTGATTATTTTGTTGATTTTTTTTTTGTTAAAAAATAATTTTTAACTGCAACTATTCCATTAGTGGTCCAAAATTGATTGATTGAATGATTCTTCTTTATTCAAAAGTGAACTACTAAAAAAATACATTTATTAGTTGAAGATCAATCTCTTTGTTTGAAAATCAAATATTCAAATGCACATTCAATTATTCCATTTCTGCTTGAAAATGGATGGTTTTTCATCTGTTTGGGATAACAATATATTATTTTTGTAATATTTTCATCTTTTGCGTTAAAAATGCAACAGCTTAGTTAAAAATTAATCTGTTTTGGTTGAGGATTAACATTTTTTTAAATCTTGTTTTTTGTTTGAATTTAATTATTTTTTATTTAAAATTAAAACCTATTTTAGTTGAAATATCAACTTTGATGTTTTTTGTTAAACATTAGTCTTCTTGGCATTTGATTATAAGTTGAGTTGCTTTGTTAAAAATTAATTTTTTTCTGTTGAAGATTAATAGTTTTAGTTTCAAATTACACTATTTCGTTAAAAATACAAATACTTTGTTAAAAAATAATCTTTGATAATTTGTGATTGAAGTTAATCCTTTTTTTCAATTCGATTTTGTTGATTGAAAATTCGTCATTTCGGGCTTTCTATTCAAATGTTTTCGGAAATTTTCGACTTTTACGTTGAGAACAAAATATCAATTTCATAAAAAGATATTACAAAAATATATTTGAAAATAACTAACATTTTTCAAAGTAGGTATTTTAATAGAAATTTTTTAACATTTTCAAAAAAAATTCCTGGATTCTGCTCTAGGATCAAACTTCATTTAAAATAATGTATTATATCATAATATCATCATGTATTATATTTTTCTCAATTTTAGCAATATTCCTAAAAATATTAACGTTTTTATTTTTTTAAACATATTGTGAGTACACAATACAATCATTATTTGAAATGTTGCAACTTTTTCGCAACAAGTTTCACCCTAGAGAAGAATTTAGGGGGAAAATTCTCAAAACATCCTAAAAACCTAGAAAAATACTACGGAGACTTATCTTTAAAATAACCGCAAAAATTAAAAAAAATATATTGATTATTTCCATAGTTATTCCAATTTTTGAAGACAAGGAAACTTGAAGATTTTTTGTCATATATCTTTTTATAAGATTGACTTTTGCCTTTAGTATATATTGAAAATAAATGAATTCAATTTATGGAAAAACCACAAAAGATGTAATAAAATGTTTAATAACAAAATTGTTTTTTCATTGGAATTTTTTTTTGAATGATACATTTTCAGTGCAGCTGATAATAAAATTTAAAGCAAAATAAGAAACAAATATTAAAGTAATCATTAGGAATAAAATTTGTACTTTATTTTGCAATATCTGAATAAGCAGCCCCAGAACGAGGACGTGTTCGTTAAAGACGAATGAGCTTTAACAAAAAAGAATTCACAATCACCAAATGACAGTTGACGATGCTTTGACCTCTAATTTTAAAAGCTCTGCGTACAAATGTAGCGAAAATGCAAAGACAGAGCGCGAAGTGCGAGGTACATTAATTATCAATCGCGAAGCGCGAGAAACAACAGTCGCGTACCATAGTAGCGCTCAAACTTGGAAACCGTGCATGATGAGAATAAACCGGTGCAGCGGGCGATATTTCAATTTGTAAAGATTCATGTATTAATATTCTTCAAGATTGGTAAAAAAAAGAATTCCATTAGCCCAGAGCTTTAAAATCACAAAAATAGTAAATTCTATACCAAAAAATGCATATTCTGCTCTCTGAAATAGTTCACGATATTTTTTTTCAGAAAAGTCAAAACTGTTTTTTTTTCTTATAAATTAAGGGAAAACAATCCAGTTGGTCGTCTACACGCAATCTTGATATTTAAAAAAATTAGAATCAGAGCAACAAAACCTCTATTTTTGTTCAGTGAAAAATAATGACAAATATATCAAATATTATTTTAATATTTAATATATTTTTTTAATATCGTGATCAGTACAGACAAAACGTTGTGTCTTCTGTAATATTTCACCAGACTATCATTTTTCAATCAAACCTTGAAAAACAAAATTTGAAAGGTCCACTGTTTTATAAAATTATAAATAGCATCAAAAGTAACGGAATTTTGTTTGCTCTTGGGATATTTTAAGGCTGCAAATCTACAACCCCTTTAAAAATTAAATTCTTTATCCAAATAAATATTTTTAAACAGTTTTTCAGTTTTTACAAGATATTGAAAATTGTAGGATTTTTTAGTCAATCCTAAATCTTGTGCTCCTTTTGGATTTAAAAATATCAAGCTGCAATAAGAATAAGAATACGTATGCAAAAATTTTACTTAAAGTAATGTTTACAGAAAATCTTGTAAAATTTTGGGTAACTTTATTAATTTCCTATATATAAAATGACTTAATAAAAATTTCGCCATTCAATATTTACACAAAATTTCAGAAACTTTGTTATTTCGATCCTAAACTACAAATTTTGAACATTCATCGAATAAAAAAGAAAGAAAATCCGGTTTTAGGTAGCCTTGACGTCAATTTTCTCAAAAGTTAAAATGAATTTCATTGACAATCGGTGATTTATTTTTCAAAATTTCTATTCACCCAAATTCAATGAAATTTCAGTCCTTTCCTTCAAAACTGTTCAGTACGTTTTTCTATAAAAAATCAATGATTGAGCATTAGAATTTCAGTGAATTTTCGCTGAATGAAATTTTGAAAAAAAGTCACTGACTTTCAGTGAAATTTTACTGATACTTTTAGAAAGACATGTCAGACACTCGTTTTAAGTACAATGGGTAATTATTATTAATAATTTTTTTTCCTGAATTAAATGTTAAAAATAATATTTTTTGTTTGTTAATGACAGAAAACCAATTACCATGGCTCTGGTAATGTTGCCTTGCGACCTGCCATGGTGGTCATCAGTGGTCAAACAACTTGACAAGGCGGCAGCTGCCAGAAATACGGAAGACCTTTTAGACGCGATGCTAAGGTTGCATGACATGTGCAAGTAAGTGCCACTTACTTTTTTTAAATCTCTGTCACTTTTACTTTTCACTTTTCATTCCTGAAATTGTGCCAAAATAATCATGCTTCATAAACCTAGTTTTATAATAAACTAAGTCTTATATTTAGATTCTAAATAACAGATATTCGATGTAAACAACAAAGATATCTCTTAAAATTATGATCTATTTCCCGATTTTTGTCTCACTAATTTTTCATTTTCCCTGATCATTATTATTTTAAGACCAAAATTCTCACCTTGTAACATTTTTAATATAAAATCTTTTATAACTGGAATAACAAAATTCTTAATTTCTTATTATTAAGACTGCCGCCCAAAAAGCACTTAAAAGTTACTAATGTGCTTTCACATGGTGACTAAAGTTCTTTTGAATTAAAAAGAATAAATTGCGGAAAATAAAATAATTCCATTGGTTTCGGTAAACTTAGAGTGAATTTAGAGGAATTATTCAAAATTAAAAGAAGTTGCTGAAATTCATAAAAATTCAATATTAATGTTTTAAATCAAGTAAACTGACAACAATTCAAGAATATGACAACCTCATTGAATTCAGTAAGTTTTAAATAAGTTTAGAAAAATAGAGGAGATTCAAAGGAATTTAAATAAATGTTCAGGAATTCAAGGTGAGTTTAAAAGACATCATTAAATTTTAAAAAAATCCCTTGAATTCTGTAGAATCAAGTGAATTTAGAAGTATGAATTGCATTTTTTTTAATTCAAGAGAACTCTGGACAATTTTAAAGAATTTAAAAGAATTAAAAATAATAAAAAAATTAATCATAACTTAATAAGAATCTATAGGGTGAATTCCAAACGAATTAAAATAAATAGCAAAAAATATATGAAAATCTCTTGAAATATTTAAAACCTTACGAAATCCCTGTCTTCTTATAAATAAATTCTTTTAAGTCCTTCTTATAAATAAATTATTTTAAATTACTTTAAATTCGTTTAAAATGATTTAAATCCTTTGAAATCCCATTGAATTACTTAAATTAATTCATAATTTCTTGGAATCTTTTATAATCGTTAGAAACTTTTAAAAGCTCCTAAAATGTCCTTGAAATTTTCAAAAATACTTTAAAATATTTCAAATCCTATAAGATGTTTTTTGAATAACCTTAAACTTTCTAAACGATGTTAAAATTTTTTAATCTCTTAAAAATAACTTGGAATCTTTCAAATTAACCTAAATATTCCAAATCCTTTGAAATATTCTAAACTCCTGGAAAATTTTAACATTTCTCGAAAATACCTTGGAATCTTTTAAAATACCATAAAATATTTTGAATACTTTATAATCCCTTTAAATTTTTCAAATCAATTAAAAAATTCTTTCGAATCTTTTATGATTCCATAAAATATGTCAAATCCTTTGAAATCCCTTCAAAAAATTTAAAGCTTTTGAAAATGCCTTGATATGTTTTCACATATCCTAAAATATTTCAAATATTGTACAATCTTTTGGAATACCCAGCAGTTTTCTAAAAATCATGAAAATCCCTTGGAATTTTTAAAAGTGCCCCAAAAAGAAATCAAAATCCTTTTAATTTTTGTGAAATCCCTTGAAACTATTTAAGGCTCTTAAAAAATTCTTGATTTTTTAAAATAATTAAAATCTTCAAATGTCTTTAAAATCCTACGAGATCCCTCATTTCTTGTGAATAAATTGTTTAAAATCCATTAAAATATTAGAAACCCCGTGAAATTACGTGGGATCTGGTGATATGACCTGAAATTATGAAAAATGTATTAAAATACATTGATAGCTTTTAAAATCCCTCAAATCCTAAAATCGTATAAAATCGTTCAAAACTTCCGAAATTCTAGAAAATTCTTAACAGCCTCAGTAAAAATTATTTTCAATCCCTTAAAATCATTCAAAGCCTTGAAAACTTCTTAACAATTTGTAGATCTCTATAAAACTCCTTGAAATCTATATAAAAAGCCTAAGTATTTAAAATCCTTTTGAATATTTTTAAATTCCTTGAAACATTTTAAAGCCCCCGAAAATCCCTTGAAACTATTTCAAGCTCTTAAAATATTCGTTGAAGTCTTAAAACTGTCCGAAAATATTTTAAATCCATTGGAATACCTTAAAATTATCGAGAGGCATGAAAAAGTTCTTGAAAGCTTTTAAAATAACCTAAAATATTAAAAATCCTTTGGAAAATTTCTTTAAATCCCTTGAAACTTCTTACAGCTCTTTAAAATCCATTGGAATCTTTTGAAATATCCCAAAATATTTCAAATCTTGTCAACGATTTTGGTGAAATTCCTTGAAACATTTTAAAGGTCTTAAAAATCTTTTAGAAGTTTCAACACAACCTTAAGATCTTTCAATTCCTTTGGAACACCTTCAAATTATTGAAATCAATAAAAAATACTTTGAAGTCTTTTAAAATATCCAAAAATATTTCAAGTCCAATGAAATCTTTATAAATCCATTAAAATGCCCTGAAATATTTCAAAAGGATTCAGGAAAATTCAGAATTAAGTATAGTCCTGAATTCAGTAGTTCGTAATCTACGGATTAAATTATTGAAAAAAGTGACTACAGTGATGTTTTTATTTTTAAAGTGACTATAGTGACTTCATCTATAAAAAATGACTAAACATTGATTTAAGAAAAAAGTGACCCAAAGTGAGAGTTTGGCAGTTCTGCTTTTTCTTGACAGTTACATAAATTTCTTCCAGAAAGTCCCTGACTTTTGCCATTTCTTCCAAAATCCTTTACTTTCCCTGACCAAAAAAATACCCTGTCTCTTCCCTGATTTGTTTAAGTCAAACAACATTTCTTTCTTAAATGGTTGTTTAATACAATTTTTTTGTATTAATCAAATATTTTATTGATCCTATACATAAATGATCCATTACAGAAAACCCTTCAGGAAATCTGAAACATCTCCATATTGTATTTAGAGCAGTTCCTGTTTCTATGCCTGTCAGCAAACATCCGTACGCTAGCAGTTATATTCAGACACTGATCTCACTAGCAGTGGCTATTTCGCTTTCTATACTGTCCACACTATAATGGAATTAAAAATAAATCACTGAACAGATGTTTTCAAATATACTTTGACATGTTCCTTGTTTCTCACACTCAAAAATATACGAAAAAAATGCCACGGGAAAATCCCAAAAAATAAAATTCCCGAGACTAAAACTCCCGTAACAGAAAATATTCAAAATAGAAAATTCCCGAAATTATAAAATTTCCGAATTATAAAATAACCGAAAATTTTTTTAAATTTATTTCAAATTATTTTTTGAATTTAAAATAACAATAATTTCAAAAAATATTTCTTAAAGAAATTTATTTTTAATATGAGCATAATATTTTTAACAAATTATTGTTCTTGTAACTTGATAAAAATTCACAAATTATTAATATATTTCATTATTCTATTTAAAAAAAATAAATAACATTGATTGAAACCCAATTTTTGTAATTATTTAAATTCGAGCATTTTATAGTATTGGATACTTTATAATCTGGTAATTATAATATGATTAAGAAAACTAAAAAGGCCCGAAGATTAAAAATTCCCGGCACTATATAGTTCCCGAAAAAGAAAAAATGGCCGAAACCTAAAAATCCCGAACAATGTATAATATTAGCGAATTTAAAAATTCCAGAATAATAAAATTTTCGGCAGTTTATAATATTACCCGATTGGAAAATTCCCGAATATAAGATTTCCAACAGAAAATTGACAAACTGTAAAATATCCGATATTCATTGAAACCCAATAATTAAAATTAAGTATTTAAAAAAATTATTGTTTGAATGTGAAATAACAATAATTGTAAAGAACATTTCTCAATGCAAACGAACAATTCAAGAACAATGTTTGTATTACAAAAACAATATATTCCCGAATATATTTTAAATCTACTGTTCAAATTTTGAAGAAAGAAAACATGCATTGAGAAATTTTTTAAAATTATTGTTATTTTAAATTTAAACAGTGATTTACAAAATACATTCAACAGTTTTTAATGTACCTATAAAAATATATATATTTTTTAATGAATAAAGAATTGGATTAAAAAAAAACATTTTTTTAATTGCTTGAATTCGGAAATGTTCTAGTATCGGACAAATTATAATTCAGCAATTTTCTTTCATGAATTTTCTTATTCGCGACAATATAATTAACTTTGCGGATTTCTAATCGTTGAACTTTCAAATAAAAAAGATAAAGTTTCAACCATATAGTGAAATGTTCAACAAAAAATTGAATAATAAAGTTAACAATCAAAAATATTAATTTTCAACTGGACAAATCAAGTTTTTAATAAAATAGTTAAATTTTCAATTTGAAAAATTTATTTTCAACCCAGCAAGAACAATTTTAAACTAAAATGAGAAAGCTTCTTTATAAAAAGTGAATGTTTAGGAATCATTAAATCCAATAAAAAATAGGTGAACCCTTTTTTGTCATTTTTGTGCTTTTCGTCCTTTTTAGTTTTTTTATCACTTTTATCACTTTTTAAGAAAAATAATGTTATTCTTTTGACTTTTTTGTATCTTGCATCACTTTGGCAAGAAACGTGCATTTTCATTCACAAAATACGTAATATATTTTTCAAGACGTTTTCGGGGGGGGGGGGGGGGGGGGGGGGGGGGGGGGGGGGGGGGGGGGGGGGGGGGGGGGGGGGGGGGGGGGGGG
>JAWWLR010000148.1:14442581-14461402 GCA_035041075.1 Acraspis erinacei | reverse complement strand
TTTCTTCTAAAAATTTTTTTAATTCCCGTTCAAAAAATAAATGCACTGCCATATCTCGCTTTTTTCGGTTTCTCGTTCCAGCGGTCACCCTGAACAACATTTGTGAAAACAGAAGCTCTTTTCTGTTGCATTTAAATACGTAAGCTTGGAAAGAATTTCATATCGTAGTTCAATTTCAAATTACGTTTTTATTACCACGAATTATTCGTTTATTAATTTTTAAAATTGATACCAGACGATCCTTTCCTCCAACTATTTCAGAGGTTTCATCCCGTCATATCAATTAAATATCAGTGTCGAGTAGACGTTTAAAGTACGAAATCAATAGTATATAGTTTAGATATCATTATCATTAAATTAGAGCTAATGGCGAAAATGGCGCAGAAAAATGTATAATTTTTATTCAAATACTGCGTATATTTATATTTGTTCGAAGAAGTCTAGAAACGATATTAGAATTATCGAAAGGGCTTAAATCTAATGACGGAATGAGAAATAATTTACGAGGCACAGTATACTATATTTTGTACAGTGATATTTCAATAAGTTATATATATATATATATATATATATATATATATACTGAGAGCTAAAAAAATAATATATATATATATATATATATATATAGTCACGTATCGATTTTTAGAAATCATTTTTAGAAACTAATGTTTTATAAAGAAACCTAAAAGCTGCATTTTTACGAACAAAAATATCTTCGATTTGTATGCTTCAGTAGATCAGAGAAAAGAATATCTTCAATCCTCATCGGGTTGGTTGCTAACGTAAATTAGTTTGTACCAATATTCAAGATTTGTAAGAAACTTTACTTTTATTTATAGGGCTACCACAGACTAATTTTCTAGAAAATAGTGGAAAAAGTGCTTATAAATGAAAATTAAACGTAATTATTTTACGCATATTTGCACTTTGAATTATTGATTATCCACTGTAAGAAATAACATTATATAATATAATAAAAACAAATGAACATTTAAACAGATTAAATATTAATAAATTATTAAAATAAAAAATTTTATTTAATGAATTTGTTATTTCTTTAATAATAAAATCTGATAATTGATTTATTAAAATAAAATATTTAGAAGGTAAATCAAAATAATCTTGGTAAAAATATTATAAAATATAATATTCACAATCAATTTATTGAGCAATTATTTTTTAAACTCAAAAATTCGATTCCATCACAAATTAATTAGGAATTAGAAACAAATAGGAAAAATAGTAACTAGAAAGTCAGAAGCTCATAAATTAAAATATTCAAAATATAAATATTGTAGACTTCACAGTCTAAAATGCTCTTAAAATAGGATAAATAGAGTGATTTTCTTGAAAATGGAAAAATAATAGGGAACTAAATACTTTTAAATAAAATGAATGTAGGTAACATATTGCTTTCAATGTGAAAAGCCTTAAATTCCTAACTTTTCATATAAGAATATTGCAATTTCAACAAAATAGATGACTTTATAGCGCCAAAAAGATCCCTTTTCTACATAAAAATACGAATTTCCGACAAAATACGTGAATTCTCAACCAAATAGTTATTTTTTTGCATTTTAGTTTAAGAGCTAAATCCTTAACTAAAAATGATTACTTTTTAATAAAATAGTCTAATTTTCAACCAAATAGATGAGTTTACAACTAAAATTATGAATCTTAAACGAAAAAATTAATTTTGAGCAAAATAGGTGAAGCCTAGACCAAAGCAGATTATTAATTTTAAACCAAACAGACGAATTTTTAACCAAAAAGATAAATTTTCAACCAGAAAAGACTAATTTTGAAAAAAATACATGAATTTTCAATCAAATAATTAAATTTTCTACTTTAAAAAAGATAGATTCTCAATCAAAAATGTATTCGTTCAATTTTCAGTTGAAAAAAAATATGTTTTAACAAAATAATTTAATGTTAAAACAGATTCTTAATTTTCAACCAAACTGTTAAATTTTCAACCAAAAAAGATTGAATTTCTACCAGAAAAGAGATATGTTCAACAAAAAAGTTCTTTCTCAATCAAGGAAACTAAATTTTCAACTAAAGAGTTGCATTTTTAATCGTAAAAAAATTAATTTTCTACTAAAATAGATGAATTTTTATCAAAACAACTGAGATTCTAGGCTAAAAGTTCGAATGCTTTCGAAAACATTTGACTTTTAATAAGGAAAAGATGAATTTTTAACAAAAAAGGTAAACTTAAAACCAAGTCAGCCTAATTTTCATCTGAGTACGAAAAAGGTCATTTTAAAACAAATAGTTGAATTTTCGGCACAAAAAAATAGATTAATTTTCAACAAAACAGTTTTATTTCATACCAAATAACTGCATTTTCAAGCATGAGATGAAATTTTCTACCAGACGATATGAATTTCTAATAAAAAAGTTGAATTTTCAACAAACAAACAAAAATTAATTTTTAACGAAACTGTTGTATTTGCAACCAAATGTTTAAATTTTCAAGCCAAAAAGACGACTTTTTTAGCAGATAGTTGAATTTTCAACAAAAAATAAAATTTTCAACCTAAAAAAATGACTTCTACATATATATATATATAAAGAATTTTCAACATAACAATTGATTTTGGGCCGAAAAATATGACTTTTTAACAAAATATAATTGAATTTTCAATAAAATAATTAAATGTTCAACCAAATAATAAAAGTTTTAAACAAAAAGTTGAATTTTTAAAAAAATTGTGTAATTTTCAATCAAATGATAAATTTCGAAGAAAAAAATTTTAACTGCAAACAAAAATCCGTTGCACTTTTAATCAAACAGTTGAATTTAAAAAAAAAATTGAATTTAAAAAAAAAGTTAATTTTCAACCAAGAAAGATGACTTTTCTATTTAAAAAAAAGAAAGAATTTTCAACAAAACAGTTAAATTTTCGACCAAAAAATATGAATTTTTTAACAAATGAGTTGAATTTTCAATAAAATCATTAAATTTTCAACCAAATAATAAAATAAGAAGCAAAAAAAATTTTGAACAAAAAATAGAATTTTAGACTTTTCAAAACAAAGAAAATTATCTTTTAACCAAAAATAGTTGAGTACAGAAAAAATGGAATAGGGGAAAGAGTGTGAGTCTGATATTTCTCAGTTGTATAATTAATATAAATGTCATACATATAATAATTAAGTTTTCTTCTTTTTTTAGAGAAAATCTAAATTATGATGGATTAATGCGGCTTTTTCCTTAAAAAAGTGACAAAAAAAGTGATTGTGGCAGTCCTGTTTATTAGAAGTACTCTTTGCAATCCAGATTGATGCAGGGTTAAGAGATTGACGTTGTGGCCTATAAATAAAATGTTCGGTATAAAGGTGCCGTTTGATATAAGGTCTTCCATAAAGAGATTTTTAAAAGCTCGTGAAAGAACGATATAAAAATGGTTTCGAATCAAAACTAAGTGATGCAAGTATAGAGAATGTATCTTAGGCAAATTAATAAATTTTTATGCCATTTAAACTCCGTTTGCATATTTTAATTCACGGCGTCTCCCCTCAAATGCCTGAAAAAAATTCCCTGATAATTCTAGGTTTTTTCCAGGTATAATTTTCCATTAAATATTTCGAGGATTTTAAAACAATCGATTCGGAATATGTGCACAGTTTCGCAAGATTATTATAAATAATGTGTTTTTTTCGGTTTCAATTAACATTGCAAGATATTCTTAGCTATTTTAGCATGATCAATTATTTAAAGAATTAAATGATACGAAAAACATAATTTATTATTTCTTTAATTTGTCTCTAAGGTCCATGAATTTGAAAAATAATTCAATCAAATTTTTATGTAATATACTAATACTTAAAATTCAGTCAATAGTTAGGTAAAATTAATGCGGTTACTATATTAACTTCAATTTAAACCGCTTAAAATACCTAACTTTTCGTTTCAAAATTTTCATTTTCAAAAAGATAGATTAATATTTAAGGAAATAAATGAATTTTGAACTAAAAAATATCAATCTCAACGAAAAATGGGATACTTAAATTTAAAGTGAAAACAATTAATTTACCGCAAAAAAACAAAGATTTATTTTTAAAACAAATTTAGTTTCATTTTCAACAAATTAGTTTAATTTTTAACTGAAAATAATAATTTTTAACTAATATGATGGAATATTTAACTGGAATACGTATATTTTCAACCAAAAAGGTGAATTTTCAAAAAAGAAGACTAATTTTTTACAAAAAAAAAAGATTTTTCAACCAAATATATTAATTTTCAACGAAATAGTTGAATTTCGCAAATAAACAGATCAACTTTCCACCAAACATTAAAGTTCATTTTTCGGTTAAAAAATAATTTTATTAAAACTTAATATTACAGGTTAAAACTGCGGAATCTTTAACTGGAGCAGTTTAATTTACTACAACAAAAAAAGATTAATTTTCAACCAAGAAGATTAATTTCAACCAACGAAGAGGAATTTTCACGAAAGAGATGAATTTTCAATTAAAATGATAACTCCTCAACTGGAATAGTTGAATTTGAAAACAAAAAAATGACTTTTCAACTGAAATGAGGAGTCTTTAACTAGAATCATTTAATTTTCAACAGAAATATTAATTTTCAACACAGAAGATTAATTTTTACCAAAAAAAGTCGAATATTCAACTAAAAAATATCAATTTCCCACCAAACAGTGAATAGTTACATTTTCAGTCAAAGAAATTAATTTTTTTAATTTCAACAAAATATTTCATGTTGCAACGGAATCGTTAAATTTTCAGTAAAAAAATTAATTGTGAGCTAAAAAAAACGAAAGTTTCAACAAAATAGCTAATTTTTCAACCAAAGAGATGAATTTTCAATTGAAACGATGAATCTTCAACCAAAAAAAAAATTAATTTTTAACAAAAGATTAACTTTCCACCAAGTAATTAAATCTTCATTCCAAACAGATGAATTCTGAACAAAAAATGTACTAGTTAAAATTTAAACCAAAAAAGATTATATTTATAATAAAAAACAATGAAATTCAACCAGAATTAATTAACCAGAAACAATTAACCAGATTAATTTCAAGAAATAAAAAACAACCAATTTTCAACAAAATAGTTCAATACGGCAATATAAAGGTACTTTTACAATTTAAGAATCATTGTCATTCAATTTAATAATGAAATTAAAAAAAAAATTAGCATGCTCGCGAAGAAATTTCCTTACTTAAAAAAAATCCCTGAAATTTCCAGGGTTTTCCAGATATTTAAAAATTCCCTTACAAATTTGGAAAGATGATTTAAAAAAACACTATCACACACTGAAGAGTACAGAATTCTCATTGATTTTCATATATTATGTGCAAAATTAAAATAAACTTCAAAGTGAAAACCATTTTTTAACCATATTCATTCAGGTTAAAGAATTCTGAATCTGGGTTTTAAATAGTTCATTCTGAGCTGTTAACAATTAATTCAGATTAATTGTTAACTTCAGGAATAAAATTTTGAACATTTAAAATCTGAAATAATAAATACATTATTTTAAATCAAATTCATACAGCCAAAAGAGGACAATTTTCAACCCAGACGGATTTTTAACAAAAAGAGATGCCTTTACAATTTAGAAAGTCGAATAGTTTAGAAAATGTTTTTTACACGAAATAGTTGAGAACTTTCAAGCAAAAGAGGCGAATTTTAAACCAATTAATTGAAGTTTTAGCCAGATAATTGAATATTCAAGCAATAAAGATCAATTTTGTAGCAAAAAAGATTAACTTGTTTAGGAATAGCTGAATTATCGACCTGAAAAGTTGATTTTTTTAGCAAAAAATTCATTTCCAACCATAAAAGATGAATTTTTAATCAATACGGACGAATTTTTAATCTGAAAAGATGAATGTTCAATAAAAAATTAATTTTAAACAAAAAAAGTTGACATTTGAACAAAATAATTGAATTTTCAACCTAATAGTTAATTTTTTAAGCAATAGGCGAATTTTTTTAAAAAGAGTTTAATTATAAACTCGAAAAGTTAAATTTTTAATAAATAGATCATGTTCCAAAAAGAAAAAGAATAATTGTCCAAAAAGTTAAATTAAAAAAATAATAATCATTTTTGACGAAATAGTTGCATTAACAACGAAATAATTAAACTTTGAATAAAAAGAGATCAATTTTCAACAACAAAAATTACTTTTCAAAGATAAAGAATGAATTTTTAACAAAACAGTTAATTTTTATACCATAAAAGATTACTTTCAAACGAATTTTTAACGAATATATCTTTTTAACCGAGAAACCTGAATTTTTAAGAACAGGCGAAATTTATACAAACAAAAAAATTAATTTTTAAATAAATAGTTCCATTTGGAATTAAAAAAGACGAATTTTAACAAAAGAGATTCATTTTTAACCATTGGTGGAAATCTTATTCCAAAAAGACGAGATTCTTTGAAAACAGTTACATTTTCTCCATAGAAGTTAATTTTCAACCAAAAAAGATTATTTTTCTACCATAAAAACATAACTTTCTATCCAAAAAGGTAAATGATCAACCAAAACGTTCAATCTTCGATAAAAAAGATGATTTTTTAACAAAATAATTAAATTTTCCATCAAATAATCAAATTTTTAACCAAAAAGAATTAACTTAAAACAAAAATAGTTGGATTTTATTTTTGGAATCAATTAATTCAGTTCGTATTTAAGTGAAGAAACCAGAAAGTTTCTTAAAAATACGAAAGAAAAGAGGAGTTCCTTAAAAGGAGGGAATAGAAGAATGAATGTGAATACTGTAATTGAATTTGAAATTAATCGACTTTAAATGTTTTCGACTTAAAACTTACTAACCTTTATAAATTTTTATAATCTAAAATTTAAAACTAACTAAAATTTATAAACTAAGAATTGTTCCATTTAAAACGCTAATAATTTTTTATTTTCTAAATATATAACGCTAATAAGACTTTTTTCAATTTTTAATTACCTCAATTGAAATGGTACAATTTTTTCTAGTTTTAATTTTAATTTTAAAAGTTCTATTCTGATTAAAATTGAAATGGTTGAATTCGCAACTCGAAAAAATGAATTTTTAACAAAAAGTTTCTTTTGAACCCAATTATCCAAGTTTCTAAAAAAAACTGTTGAATTTTCAAGTAAAAAAGAAGACTTTTCCAAAACTTTTGTGTTTTTATCACTAAAATATGAATTTTTAACAAAATAGTTGATTTTCTACCAAAAAAGCAGAATTTTCAACAAAAGACATGCATTTTACGAAGAAGAAGATTAATTCTATACCAAAGATGAAGAATTTTCAAATAAATAGTTGAATTTTTAACTAAACAAGAGCGATTTCGAACTAAAAAACAACTAATTACAAAAGTTAAATTTTCAACCCAAAAAATTAATTTTCCAACAAAAAAAAATTTCCAAAAAAATATCTACATCAACTTTCAAATAAAATATATCACTTTTCAACAAAAACTTTATATTAAAAAAAATTGTTGAAGTTTCCAAAAAACTGTTGAATTTTCTAGTCAAAAAGACGAATTTTCTGCAAAACTTTTGAATTTTTAATCCAAAAATATAATTTTTTAACAAAAAAGTTTATTTTCTACCAAAAAAGCTGAATTCTCAACAAAATGCATCCATTTTAGAACCAACAAAATTACTTTTCTACCAAAGAAGATGAATTTTCAACAAAATACATGACATTTCAAATAAATTGTTTTAAAAAAAAGTTAAAAAAAACAAAGGTTCTCAAAGAATAGTTGAATTTTCAACCAAAAAGATGAATAGAAAAAAAAGAACAATTTTAAAAGTCTCAAAGTAGAAAATTGAACTATTTGGTTGAAAGTTCAACTATTTGGTTAAAAATTCAACTTATTGGTTAATACTCGGTCTCTTTTAGTGGAAAAGTTCTTTTCGTTTTTTGGAAAGTTCATCTTTTCGGTTGAGAATCCAACCATATAGTTTTTTCATGGCTTCGGTTTTTTTTTGGTTAAAAATTAACTTTTTTAAACTAAAAATTTAACTAATTCCATTTTCGGTCGAAAATTTACATTTTTTAATTGAAAATTCATGCATTTTGTTTAAAATATATTTTTATAATTATTCTTTTTGGTTGAAAATTCAACTATTTTTTTAAATAGTTGTTTTTTTATTCAAAATCAATCTTCTTTAGTAGAAAATTAATTTTCCTGTTTGAAAGTTCATCTCTTAGGTTAAAAATTAACGTTTCTGTTAAAAATTCATATTTTCGGATTAAAAATTCCACAGGCTTACAAAAAAGTCGTCTTTTTTGGCTTAAAAAATTCAACCATTTTTTTAAATAGATTTTTTTGTTAAAAATTCATACTTTGGAGTTGCAAATTCGACTGTTTCAATTTTAATCAGAATGACACTTTTAAAATTCAAATTAAAACCTAGAAAAAATTATACCATTTGAATTGATACAATTTTCCTCGTTTTGAATATCAATTTTAAAAGATTCATTATGACTAAAATTTAAAACTAAGCATAGTAAACTTCTGAGAAAATGGAAAAAAGGCGATAAGTCGTATTTTTTCAAAAAAAGTAGAAGAAAAAATCTCACGATCCGAGCCCTGGAAATTTAAAAGTATTCTTAAGAATCTAGAATGCAATAATTTATTCAAATACACTTAAATAGATGTCTAGGAAACGAAAGGAAAATGAGCTGAAAAGAATGAAATGAAGAGAGAAAGAAAACTTACTTAACTCACGAAGATACTTTTTATTTCCTTAAAAACCTAGCGACGTCAGGCTTCTCTAAATCGTGGACAATATCCCTCCAAAGTAATGTCGAACGTTGGCTTAAAAATGTACCTGAGGGCTGGCTTATAGTACAAAAAACGAAGCGGGTATAAAAAGCAAAATATGTGGCCAATCAAGAAAAGAAGAGACTTCTCAAACGGCGTGCGAATCCTTGCCTATCGTAGAGGATATTGAATTTGTTTACAAACTGATTCGAGTCGTTGCATCCTTTGGTAATTATGCCGAGGTAGGTCATAAGGCCAAAGTCATTGCATTGCTGAAAACAGATCAAGAAACCCAAATTGAATAAAAATATATTCAAGGCGAACCATTTAATCACATAAAAAAATTCAAGGCCAATTCTTGGTTCGCAAAAATTGTTTACGGGTCAAATTTGAAGTAATGAACACTGAGCTGCAAATCATTTTAAGCAATTTTAAGCTATAAATCTTAAAAATTGAATCATTACATTTTTGTTATTAACTGAACACTTCTTCAATTAAAAGTTAAATTATTTTCATTTTACTTAGTTTTAAAATTTTATTTCTAAATCTTGAAACATCTACATGTCGTTTTACATTTGCTCAAATTTTTTAATATTCTTGAAATTTTTTCAAAACTTCTTAAAATCTTTTAAAATGAGGAGAATTCTTCCCAATTTTTTTTTAATCTTGCAAAATAAAAAATATTTCCTTTAAACCTTCCAAATTAATTTTGTACCATTTTTTAAATATTTTTAAATCTCTTTGAATATTCTCTTCAAATTTATTTTTCAAAATAAAACGTTATTTTCAGTTTTCCTAGTAATCTTAAATAATGTTTTTTATTCCTTTTTTATTCTAAATTATATGAAATAATCACAATTTTTTATTTAATTTTTAATCTTTCCTTTTTTAATCATTTTTCCCAGGAATGATAGGTTTTCAATGTTCATTATACATAAAAATTCAACCATTTGACTTGTAAATTACATTTTTCAAAATAGAAAAATTAAAATTTTAACATTTAAAATTCGGTTTTTTGTTCAGTTTTGAATACTTTATTTACAATTTCTGATTTTAGATGGACAAAAAACTATTTCCGAATATCAGGCAATTGTTATTTTTTGTTCATTAAGAAGTTTCAAATTTTTAACTTAAACAATATTTTAAATTTAATAAAAGCCTTTAATTATGAATCCCTAATATAGTTCAATTTTGAAAATCACTATAAATCTTATTTGTTTAATCAGCTAAAAAGATTTTTTTATACAAAATTGTTGATTTCAAACGCTTCTAATTTTTAATTGTTTAAGTCTTTAAAACTACATTTTAAAGTTTTTAAATGAAAAATTTGCGCTTAAAATTCTAAATCCAAAATGGAAAATTTGTGAGTGAAAGATTTTTTAATTGCGCATTGTAAACTCAATGCTACCATAAATTAAAAAGATAAAAATTACACTGATTATTTAAAAAACGGTTCAAATCAAACTTAGACAGACTTTTTTTTCTCAAGATTTATCAAGTTTCCCGGTCGTTTTCCAGTTTCTTGATCAATTTTTTAAGTTTTTAATAAAATTATTGCAGATGCTATATTCTTGAAATTTAAAATCGAAATATGTTGCATTTTCAACAATAGAGTACAATTTTAAACGAACAAAGAAGAATTTTCTAACAAAAGAGATGAATTTTCAATAAAAGAGTTCAGTTTCCTAGTTGAAATGTCGAATGTTTTACAACACATTTGTATTTTTTACCAAATAGTTGAATTTTTAACTAAAAAATTCATTTTAAATTAAATATTTGAACTTTCAAGCAAAAGTTACGATTTTTTAACCGAAAAGTTGAGTTTTTTACCATATAGTTAAAGTTTCAATCTAGAAAGATGTATGTTCAAACCAAAAAGACAAATCTTCAACAAAACTGTTGATTTTTCGACCAATGAAAGATTTTTCAGCTAAGAAATAATTATTAAATTCCTAAGCCAAAAAGACGAATTTACTAGAAAACTGTTACATTTTCAACCCGAGAATATGAATTTTCAACCAAGAAGATAAATTTTCTACCAAAAAAGGGAAATTTTGAACTAAAAAAGATCAATAGTTGTGTTTTCAATAAAAATATGAATTTTCAAAAAATGAAAAACTTTTCCAACCTACAAAGATGAATGTTTAAAACAAAAAGACGAATTAAAAAAAGAGTTGATTTTTCAACCGAGAAATATTTTTTTAGGTAAGAAACAGAAAAAAATCAACCAAATTATTGATATTTAAACAAAAGAGACGAATTTTCTAAAAAACAGTTGAACTCGTAACTAAAAAATATGAATTTTCAATTAGAAAAGATAAATTTTAAACCAAAAAATGGAATAGTTGTATATATAGTTATATTATAAACTTTTTCTACAAAAGAGACGAATTTTTAACCGAAAAGTTTCATTTTTAACCTAAGAAAGATTTTTTAGTCATTAAAGGAAAGAACTTTCAACCAATTTGTGGAATTTTCACACCAAAAAGATGATTTTTTTTATAAAATAGTTAAATTTTCAACAAAACAATTAAACTTTTAACCGAAAGAGATGATTTCTGATTCAAAAATGTGACAGTAGACTTTTCAATTAAAAAGAATCAACCTTCAACGAAAAAAGATGAATCCTCAAGGAAAAGTCTAATATTTGATATTTAAATAACAAAATTTTTATTTAAAAACAAAAAAGTTGAATTTAACTTAGAAAGACGAATTTTCAACGAAACAGATGAATCTTTAAAAACAAACAGATCCATTTTCAACCAAGAAATTGAATTTTTAAACCCCAAAAGACGAATTTTCAACAAAACACAAGAACTTTTTGAACAAACTTGTTGAATTTTAAACAAAATAATAAAACGTTTAAGCAAAACAAAATATTCTGAATCCAATACATAACAGTAGACTTTTCAATTTAAACAAATTAACTATCAACACAAAATATTTGGATTTTCTCATTGGGTTCACATTTAAATGAAAAAATGAGAAAAGGAGGAAGTTTCTTGGAAACAAGGAAAAAAGAGGAATTATTTTTAAAAAGTGCTTGAAAAAAGGTAATTTTATACATAAAAAAAGGAATTTTCGCTGCAAAATAATTGCGAAAATAAAAATGAATGAAAAGAAATAGAAAAAATTTCAATCAAAAATATATATTTTCAACAAAGTAATAATTTTCTAACAAAACAGAACATTTTTTAACCAAAAGTATCAATTTTATAACAAATAGTTTAAATTTTAAGCAAAAAATAACGAATTTAAAAAATAGTTAAATTTTCAATCAAAACGATCAATTTTATAAAAAAAATACAGTTTTAAGAAAACACATCAATTTTCAACCAAATAGTAGAATTTTCAATCAAGAACGATGAATTATCGACCAAAAATGGAATAGTATCATTTTCAGTTTTTAAAATCTGATTTTTATCAGCAAAAAAAAAACGAATTTTCAACAAACAAGATGAATTTTTAGAAAAGAAGAATAATTTTACCAAAAGGAAAAGAATTGTCTAATGGTTGATATTTCAATCACAAAAAATGTTAATTTTAAAACCAAAACAGTTCAAATCAACTTAAAAAGGCGATTTTTTAACAAAATAGTCCAATCTAGAAAAAACAGGTCAATTTTCAACAAAAAAAGATAAATTTTTTACCAAAAAAAAAAGTTCAATTTTCAACCAACTAAGAGTAAATAGTAGACTTTTTAATTTAAAAAATTAACTTTTAACCCAAAATAGTTAAATTTCCTCATTGGATTCTATTAACTAAGTTCGTACTTAAATGAAAAAACGAGAAAAGCGGGAAGTTTCTTCAAAATAAGCGAAGAAAGAGGAATTATTTTAAAATAGAGTTGAAAAAAGTTAATTTTGAGACAAAAAAAAAGAATTTTTTAAACAATATAGTTGAAATTTCAATCAAAAAGATGTATTTTCAAAAAAAAAGGAACAGTTTTATATCAAGAGCAAAAAAATTGTAACCCAAAGTTCAATTTTTTAACAAATAGTATAATTTTAACGAAAAAATAACGATATAAGACAATCGTTAAATTTCCAACCAAAAAGCTTAATTATGCAAGAAAGAAACATATTTTCTAAATCTAAAAAGTAGAATTTTCAACAAATAGATCGTTATCAATCAAAAAGGTGAATTAAAAAAAATATAATTTTCCATCGAAAGAGTCTAATTTTTTACCAAAAACTTGAATTTTCAACAAATGAAGATAAATATTCAACCAATAAAAATCAATTTACAACGAAGAATGTAATAGTTGATACTTCAAGCAAAAAGATGAATTTTCAACAAAACAGCTTCATTTTGAAAAGACGGATTATCAAAACAGAAGAATAATGTTCTACCCACAGAGACAAATTTTTAACCAAAAAGTTGAATTTCTAACCAAAAAACAATGAATTAAAAAAATAGTTAAATTTTCGATCAGAAAGATTCATTTTTACAACAAAAAGATACATTTTGAATAACATACATCATGAAAACAGGGGAAAAAGAGGAATTATTTTTTTGAATGGGAAAATAGTGGAATAAGGGAACTTGAATGGAATAAGGAATTTTGAATTTCCTTTTGAATTTCAATTAAAACGGTACAATTTTCTCTAGTTTTGAATTTGAATTTTACAAGTTTCATTGTAAATAAAATTGAACCTGTCGAATTTCCAATCCCAAAATACGAACTTTCAACAAAAAAGTTCATTTTTAACTTTAAAGATAAACTTTCAACCAAGAAGATGAATTTTCTATCGAGAAAGACTAAATTTTAATAAAATACATGAATTTTTCAACCAAGAAGAATAATTTTCATTAAAATAGTTTAAGTCTCTATAAAACTGTTATATTTTTAAGCCAAAACCTTTTAGGAAACTGATAGTTCAACCAAAAAGAAGAATTTTCAAGAAAATAGTTTCATTATCTAGAGATGAATATTCCAAAAAAAAACCAAGATAATTTTCTACTCAGAGAAAAATTTTTGATAAAAAAGTTGAACTTTTAACAAAAACAATTAATTAAAAAAATATTTACATTTTCTACCAGAAATATTAATTTTTAATAAAATAGATAATGAAAACAGGGAAGAAAGAGGAATTTCTTTTTAAAAAAAAGATGAGAATAAGGGAAAAAGTGTAAAGTCTGTACTTTAATAAAATTTTTGTTAAATTACTACTATAATTTGGAGAAAATTTTAAAATACTCACGTTGTAGAAATCGGCTTTGAATTTGGGACTGTTGAGAACTGGTAGTCGATGGCCCAATGAGCAAGCTGCTCTCAGAACTTCTTGATTTCCTTGTAATTCTCCGCTCTCTACTGCTTGGACGTACCTCAAGACAAGTTTAACTCTCGAGTGCAACATTTTAATTGCACTGTGTTGAGCAACTAGGTGTTCAGCAACTAAATCGAGAATTAAATTAAATTAAATTTTTAAAAAGGAATCACTTTTTAATCAATTAATAAACAGGGTGACTAGAAAACTGAATTTTCCCAATTCTCTGACTTTTCCCTCACTTTCTCTGAATAATTTTTCATTTTCCTTGACGATTAATATTTAAAGACAAAAAATAATTTTATTTCGAATTAAATAATCAAGAAATGGAATGCTTTCAGATTAAAATTTCGAAAATAGGACAATGTCAAAACCTTAACAATTGAATGTTTTAAGATTAGAATTTTGGAAATTGGATCACTTAAAATTCAGAGGACTTTTGAATTTGAATTATTTTAGATTCAAAGCGATTGAAATTGGACAATTACGAATTGAAAACTAAATTGCATTTTTCAAAGTCAAAGCTTCTGAAATTCTAGAATTTAAAATTATTACCACATAACAAGATTAGAATTTAACATTAAATTCATTAAAGTTATTAAATTCCGCGGAAATCCCTTGAATCTTTTAAAAGCTCTTTGAAATTCCTGGGAAGTTTTAAGAATACCCTAAAATGTTTAAGTTATTATTAAAACAAATTGAAAACCTTTTAAAATACCCTATAATCTCATAGAAACTGCAAAATCGTTCCATATCTTTTTGAAATACCGTCAAATTTTTTTAATGTATTACAAATTTGTTGGAAACTCTTAAAATACCCTAAAATATTTATAATCCTTTGAAATATTTTGAAATCCATTCAGAAATTTTGAAGCTGATGAAAATTCCTTGAAATTTGTAAAACTACCCTAAAATCTTAAAAATCTCTTCAAATTCTGGAAATATATTAAAAATTCCTTGGAATCTTTTCAAATACCTTGAAGCTTTTTAAAGCTCTTTAAAATTCCTTGAAGGATTTAAAAATACCCTAAAAATGTT
Organism: Acraspis erinacei; assembly: GCA_035041075.1. Taxonomy (NCBI): domain Eukaryota; kingdom Metazoa; phylum Arthropoda; class Insecta; order Hymenoptera; family Cynipidae; genus Acraspis; species Acraspis erinacei. The sequence goes on along the minus strand of JAWWLR010000148.1, from coordinate 14,446,344 downwards.
CTGAATCCTTTGGAATACCTGGAAATTATATAAATCAGTTCAAAATTCCCTGAAATCTTTCAAATTACCCTTAAATATACCAACTTCTTAGAAATCTCTTGAAACGTCTTTGGAATTTGATCAAATAGCTTTAGATCTGTAAAATTATTTTAAATCTCTTCAAATTAATTTAATATAAAAATTTTCGTTGATTTATTTAAAATACCCTAAATTATTTCAAAAAAGTTGAAGAAATTCAGAAATAGATAGAGGCCTGAATTCAATAGTGAAATTAATTAAATCATGGGTTAATTTATTGAAAGAGAATGGTCTAAAATGATATTTTCCTTTAATAAAATGACTATAGTGATAGAAATTCCCTGATTTTTTAAATCTTTTTTTTATATCTTTTACTTTTCCCTGTTTTTCATTTGAATTTTCAAACCAAAAGATTGTTTTTGTACCAAAAAGGACTCATTTCCAACAACATACATGAATTTTCATTTAAAAAAGATCAATTTTCAACTAAAATGAGAATAATTAAAATGTTAGAAACATAAATATTCAACCAAGAAAAGAAACGAATTTTCAAACAAAATATTCTTTTTTTCATTGAAAACCCAAATTTTTTAAACAAAAATAGAAGAATTTAATTTTCAATTCAAATAATCAATTAAAAAAATGAATTCTCAACAAAACAATTCAATTTTAAAGCCAAAAAAAAAAAACAATTTTCTACCAGAAAAGACACACTTTTAATAAAATATATAAATTTTCAAATAAAAAAAAGATAAATTTACTAACAAACAAAAAAACGAGTATTCGGCAAAATTAATTAATTTTTAACTAAAGATATGAATTTGTAGACAAAAACTTAATAACTATACCTCTAGTTAAAAATATTGATTTTCAATTAAAAATAAACGAATTTTCAGCCAAAAAAATTAATTTTTAATCGCCGTGGTGAATTTTCAACGAAAATAAGAACTTTTACCAAATAGTCGAATTTTAAACCCAAAAAACGAATTTTCTATAAAAAGAAAGGAATTTTTAACTAAGAATTTTTTTTCAAACAGAGAAATAAATTCTTTAAAAATAGAATAGTTAAATTTTCTACAAAACAGAACATTTTTTAACGAAAAAGATTACGTTTCTCTCAAAAAAGGTCAATTTTCTACTAAAAAAGAAATAAATAATTTGTAACTAAAGACATAATTTTTCAACTAAAAATATAAATTTTCGACAAAAATAAAATACTTAAATTTTCAGTTACTAAAAAGAAATTTGCAGACAGAAAAGAAAAGAATTTTCAACAAAATAATTAAATTTTCAGCAAAAAACTTAATTTTCAATAAGATCAATGTAAGTTTTCAAAGAAATAGTATAATTTTTAAACAAAAAGATTAAATTTCCATAAGAAAATATGAATTTAAAAAAATGGAAGTTACATTTTCAGTTAACAAAATTAATTCTAAATAAGAAAAAAACTCATTTTCAACTAAAAAGATTAATTTTCAACCAATAAGATGAATTCTCTACAAAAATAGACGAACTTTTGATAAAGTATATGCATTTTCAACTAAGTATTAAAATTTTTAAAGAAATTTTCAACTTAAAAGAGGAATCAGTCACCAGGAAGCTTAAATATTCTCCTGCAAATTCGAACTTTCAATAAAATACAGAAATCACAAGAATGAATTTGATATTTCAACCAAAAAGGATTTTAATTTTATACAAAAAATAGTTGAATTCAATAAAAAAATATGTATTTTACAACCAAATAGTCTGAATCCTCCAACAAAAGAGATTAATTTTTAATTGAATATTTGCAATTTTTAACCATAATAATAAAATTAACTTCAACTTTAATTTTTCCAAAAATTCCCTAACTCGATCAGGTTTTTCCTGACTTTCTGGAATTACCTGATCTGCAGCAACTCTATAATTTAAATAAAGTATATATTTATTTTAGCTCTAGAATGATTTTGTAAAAATATAAGTATTAATTATGATATATATTTGTTTGAACAATAAACGCTTTAGATTCACTTAAATGTTCTGTCCGAGCTTAAATGCTTAAATCCTGATTAATTTAGATAAAGCTTGTTAATTTTTGTTTTCTACTTTACCTAAAGAACTCTCGGCCTGGTCGTTAGTGCACATTCTCGCAACATGATCGACACCTATCCTTTCTGCTTCTTCTGTCGCCAAAGTGTAAGTTAATGGAACAAATAACATGGTGGCTTCTCCGTTGACCAAGTCAATCACTGACTCGTACAATGAAACCGGAAGTTGCTAAAAGTAAACGAGAATTTCAATTGTAACCCTTCCAAGACTTTAAATACAAAAATTAATCGCAAAACAGTGGAAATAGGGTGATCTATCATGAAAATAGGGGAATAAATTCTTTCAAATAAAATTAATATTGATATTGCACTTAGATTAATTTTAAATGCTTTGAATTCCTAAGATTTCAAACAAAAATTGTACTTTCAACATAATAGATGATTTTTTAAACAATTAGTCGAATTTTCAACTAAAAAATTAATTTTGAACCAAAACTGGAAAAGTTCAATTTAAAGTTTAAAAAGTGATTTTTAAACATACAATTATGAATCTTTAAGGAAAATAATTAAATTTTTAACAATTATTTCAGTCAAGACAGAACAAAATAGCTATCATATTCATGAATTTTCAATCAAAGAAGAATTTTCTACAAATAAACAGTTGAAGTTTCAACCAGAAAATATGATTGTTTAAAAAAAAGTTAATTTTCAACCAAATAAGATCAATTTTCAATGAAATAATTGAGTTTTCAAGCTAAAAAACTGAAGGTTTTTAAAAGCAGTTTCAAGAAACAAACCAAATGGTCGGATTTTCCTACAAAAAAGATTAAACACAGCCATGAAAACTTGTGTGTTTTAAACAAACAGTTGAACCTTAAAAAAGACGAATTTTTTAGAAAATAGTGGAATTTACAATCAAGAAAGGAGAGTTTTCAATCAAGAACTTTTTTTACCAAAAAGATGAATTGTCGAGCCACAAGAATGCATTTTCCATTAAAAAACAAAAAACTAATTTTTAACAAAACCGTTAAACTTTCGACTTAACAAAGACGGCTTTTTAACAAATTAGTTGAATTTTTGTTCTAAATTACATTTTTAACAAAATAGTTCAATTTCTAACTAAAATGATAAAGCAGTTCAACAAAATAGTGGAGTTTTCAAATAAATTTTTCAGTTAAAGAAATTAACTTTCAAATTATACAAAAAATTTTCTACCAGAAAAGATTAATTTTCAATAAAAAATTTAATAGTAGGATTTTCAACCAAAAATGGAATATTTAAATTTGTTAAATCCCCCCAAAAAACAACGATTTTTTAACAAATTGATTAAGTCTGCAACCAAAGAGATGGATTTTCAAGTAATAAAATGGATTTTTAACAACATAGGTTAATTATCAACTAAGTAGTTCAAGTTTCAATCAAGAAGATTAATTTTCTATTAAAAAGACGAATTTACGACAAAATAAATGCATTTTCAACTAAATAGTGGAATTTCCAACAAAATTTTTTGGTTAACGGAATTAGTTTTCAATTTATACAAAATTTAAGAAAAAAATACTAACAAGGAAAGATTGAATTTTCAATGCAAAATTTAATACCAGAACTTTCAACAGAAAATGAAACAGTTAAATTTTCAGTTAAAAAATTTAATTCACATAAAAAAAAAAACAATTTTAAACAAAATAGTTTAATCTCGACCCAATCAAGATAATGGTGGG
>JAWWLR010000148.1:14394627-14407878 GCA_035041075.1 Acraspis erinacei | reverse complement strand
AAGGAAAACCGAGCAGAATACGCGCAAAGAAACGAGAGTCATTTTTCAAAATGACAATACACGACCTCATCTTGCGAAACCAGTCAAAAACTATTTGGAAAACATTAAATGGGACATCCTACCCCACCCGCCGTATTCACCGGACGTAAGCACGTACTTTCAGAGAAAAATTTACAGTCTTACGAAGAAGTGAGAATTTGGCTCGATGAATGGTTGGCCTCAAAAAATGAACAGTTCTTTTTTGAAAGAATCCATGCATTGCCAGAAAAATAAGGAAAGATTGTAGAAAACGATGGCCAATACATTGATTATTAAGATAATTCTTATTGTTATTTAAACAAACGGCCAAATTCTGCAAAAAATAGACATTATTAACCGAAACACCTATTACACAATACCAATATTAAAAAAATAAGATAAAAATATTTTTAAATAATTTGAAACACCATGAGGGCTGCTGAAATTCTTCGCTAGAGAGCATAACGTTTAGAGATTTTCCCTTGTTATAATTTTTTCCCCTGTTATCGAGCATATGTGACGTGCGCCGAAGAAAGGGGACTTACCCTAAAAGAATCGAAATCGAGGTTTTTACACATTTCGATAGTTTCTGAGTTGCTCTTTTTAATAAAACCACCGAAAAAAAATTTCCGAGCGTAATTGTTGGTAATAATTGAGTTGTTAGGTACCCGATAAATTGGGCTTTCGCTCGAGATCCTGTGAAACACCTCCCACCACTCATCACATCGTCTCCGCGTGTCTTCTATACCCCGTCCGTGAGCCACGTCTATGACAGCTTATGACAAATCTCTTTCCGTGGGAGTGTAGTGGTAAGTGGAGAGGGAAGATTTCGTGAGTCTTCCCCCTCTCCTAAAAGTCGCGCCTGTAGGTTCTACTTCAACCGTTCGCCCTGAAAAATCTCACTTTTCAGAGTAAGCCCCCTTTCCTCGGCGCACGTCACATATGATCAAAACTTTTATCTTCTCAAACAATAGAATACAAAATTACAAATAAATATCGACGGCTCCAATGGAGAGCGCTTCAGTTCTGGTTCTGTTCATATACCGCTCCAGGTTTTTTTCTGTTCGCATGCAGTTCTAAGTCACTTTTAGCAAATTTTTCAGGAGAGCCGAGTAAAGTTTAAAATGTTTTTAAAATTCAGAAAAATTGTACAAAATAGTAAAAATGTGTGGTTTATGTAATTATTTTCGCCAATGTACCAAAATTCACTAAAATGCGGTAGAAAATAAATGAAAAAAGAGGTATAAGATTAGTTAAATTTATTTCTCATCATGCGTAATCACGTGGTAATTAAGCCGTCAATATAAAAATAGAATAGAAATAGAAATAGAATATAAGAATTAGGAGCATATTTATTCAAGATTTAAAAATTTTTAGTTTATAGACATACACATCTGTTTGAAGTTCAAAAAATTATTCGATTAAAGAAAAATTATTGTTCATAATTCTTTATTCTGTTTTCACATTTTCTTTTTTGATTACTTTATTTATGAGAACTAACGACTTCTTTTGTTTTATTGATGGACTATGGTGTCCTAATTGAAAGAAATTATGTAAAAAAGCAAATCACCGATTCAATCTAAGGCCCATCCAATATGGGATTTTCTGACGCACGGGTGAATCGATTCGCAGGTAGCATTGGATGTCGGTTCTTTGACATTCGATCGACCGGCCGATTGCATCTAAAATACCGATCCGACAATAAACGCACGTCGAATAGAAAATACTATATGCGATCCGAAAAAATTAATACGTCTAATTTAGACCCATACCGTTGCATTTTTAATAAAAAAAGGACGAGTTTTTAACCAACAATATTAATTTTCGACTAATAAAAATAATTTTTAAGAAATTACATGAATTTTCTACCAAATAGTTGAATATTGAATAGTTAATTTTGAACGAAAGAAAAAATAATAATTTTCAACAAAATAGTTTAAACCAGGAGATTATTTTTTAACCCGGGAGATCGTTTTTCTAAAGATGAAATGATTTAATTTTCAATCAAGGAGGTGAATCTTAAAAAATATGAATTCTTAACCAAATAGTTAAATTTTCGATTGAAAAGATGAATTTTCCAGCAAAAAAATTAATACTCGACCAAAAAGACGGGTCTTCAACAAGATTGTTAAGTTTTAAATTCAGAGGGATGAATTATCTATAAAACGGTTCAATTTTAAACGCAAAAATATGAAATTTTAACAAAAAAGTAATTTTCTACTAACATTTAAATTAGCATAAAACTAGTTTAATTATTATAAAAATAGATTAATTTTTTATGTCAAGTAAGAATATTAATTCTCAATCGAAAAAAACGAATTTTCACAAAAATAGTTACATTTCCCACGAAAGAGATGAATTTTTTATATAAAAGTATAAATGTAAAAAATGACATTTTAACCAAATAATTCAAACTAAAAAATGATTTTTTAACATAGTAGATTAATTTTCCAAAAAGAAAATAGGTAAATTTTCAGCTAAGGAGATAAACGTACCACAACAAAAATGAATTTTTAACAAAGTAGTTCAAGTTTCAAACAAGGAGCTGAATTTCTGACGGAAAAGATGACTTCTTAACATAATAATTGCATTTTTAATAAAATAATAAAATTTTTATCCAAACCAGACCAACTGTAGTTTTTAGCGTGACCGCTCGAAACGTCGATTTTGGTATTTAATGAAATTATCTTTATAACATATAGTTTTTAATTATTCGAAGCATGTGTAGACTTTTTAAGTATAGAAATGCACAACGAAAAATCGACAAAACCCAGGAAGCGAAATTTTTATTTTTTATTTATGCTAAATAAAACTACAATACCACAGGGCAAAGAAACAACGTTTTATTTCGAAGAACTCTGATTGTTTCAACATTGAAATGAATAAAAAAAGGAAAAGATGGAAGTGTTTCTAATTTTTTTAAATTAATCATTCCTATTCTAAGTCTTATGATATGTATGGGTTGCTGTGAAATAAATTTTGAACTTTATATCCTTTTTTCAAAGAAAACAGTTTTTACAAACTATTTTATAAATTAAAAGTTTTAAAAACTTTTCAATAATTTCTTCATTTTTATGGTACACGCCTTAAATAAATTGGGGACCTATGGATTTTGGAGTTTACAAATAAATAAAAATTGTGCTGAAAAGGTCCTGCGATGAAGTAGTAAATGGATCTATAGTCAGAACTTCTATGGTGATTTTTGAATTAAATCTGTAACGACTGTTCGTGCTGATTTTCAACCACGCACTCTTTGTTAACGGAGAACCGTCGTTCTAAAGCTGCATTGCCGTGCGATCAAATTTGTATTTTTTTAAGAACAGCAACAAGTTGCTGTAGCTCTTTGAACCATGAGCGTCAATAATTTTAATCCAGAAATGATCCAAACGCATCGATGGTCGATCGACGGAGCGCATTTGCTCTTTCATAATTTCTTTCGAACAAATTTGATGAAATTCGAGTTGAAATGCGTCCGCTGCAGAACCTGAAATTTGCTTATTTTCTACGAGTTTACGTAAAATAATTGTTAATCTCTGCTGTGCGATGTTTTTTTCGAGGAGGATAATCTGAGGATTCAAGCAAGAAAGACCTTTTACCAGAGAGAATTGAAGTGTCGATCTTTCAAGCAGCTTCACGGCGATAGCTTGATAGCACTCAAGACACTGATCTTTGAACTTTAATTTTTCGAGACTCGTTAGATCCTTCAATCAACTGAGAATATCCTGCGTGGCATACCCGATCTTGATGTGTTGCGATGAAAAAAGATTATTTTTGTCTTTCAAGTCCAGAACCGTGACGCTGTATTTGCCTAATATTTCTGTCTTGACAAATTTTTGTATAATGTTAAGCATGAGCGAAAGCAGATTGTCATACATCAATGGCGCCAAAGGATTATTTGACTGAAATTATTTCAAAAAAGGTTCAAACTGAACAGCCACCGATTCGAAGAAAGTTAGTTTTGCAGGTAGGAGCTTGTCATCGACCGAGTCTCTAATAATCTTGAAGTTATTGCTCGTTGTTCCCGTTTTGCCTAATTTTGCACGATCGAAGTACTTTTCAAGATGAGGCAAAATATTACGTGGCGTTTGTACAACTGGAACGTTTTCAAGCCACCGTATAGCACAAAAGTTTTTCGGGAATATTGTAGACCCTGATGCAGTGGCGTAGTCAGCTCTTAGAGATGGAATGTCTTTGAATAGATTGTAAGCAGCTCTCAAGAAATCGATCAGTTTCCACTTGTTCTTCAAGACTTCGTTCAAATCCGATTGGAAGCTTTGGCGAATTTTATGTTAACGTTTGGACCGTCCATCGAGATTTATATAACCTTCGCCAATACCTTCGTAGACACACTGTTTTTAACTCCTTCAAGTAGATCAAGGGCAGATGATTTTCCCAAGAACGCAGATGTAAAATATCTTGTGGCCACTTCGTTTTTAGTCTCGTCTCAAAACCGGAAGAGGATGTGCATCTGTTTTTTGACTGATTTTATTCAGACTCTCGTCGAAACCTAATACCAACTCTGCAGTGGTCGCCATCAAACTCATAATTTCGTTTTCGAAGTATTTTGCTATGCCGTAAACAATCGTGTAGGCTATTTTGGTTCTACCTAAATCCACTTTGCTCGCAATTTGGCTATCCGGAAAAGCCATTTTCGATATTAAAACATTTTCTTCTATGTTACGCAAAGGAAGGTGCCGCATAACCCCTTGAATGCACCATAGCTATTCAGCTTTCGTAATTTCATCTTTCACGAGGTATTGATTGAGATTTCCTTTTGTCTTCAGACCACTGACAGCGTTGTTTGACGTATCAGGTGCTTCGACAGATATATTGCCACTTTCTTCACAAGTTGCAACCGCCGACGAGTTTCCTTTGGCATTTTCTTCTTGTGTTAAACTTTCTGGAATTCTGACACCTGTGCCTACGTTCGTGGAACCCTTCAGTAATGAACCAGAGATCTGTTTGGTGTTATCTACTGAAATATGTTTCTTTGACCGCTCGTGGCTATCCAGAGCACTGACTGCCATACTGTGCACGGAGAACGTGACAGGGTACAGCTTACAAAATGCTGAATGAACATCATTTGTAGCCGGTTCTATCAATGATTTGTACTTGGGATTACTACACCAAATCGCGTTGAACTTGAATTTCCTTTTGACACTCCTGCGGTCCCTCATGATCAATCTACGAGGGTTGTTCCTAAAGTAAGTTTCCCTAGTCTGGCGTTTCTCTTGAGCGCCACCTAGTGGGCTCGCACCGACCATAGTTTCAGCTTAGCGTCTACCGATAAAAGCGGAACTGGAGTTGGAGGCTGAAAATACTTTTCTTAGCAGTACAAGCTCGGCAATCATGGAGATACCAATACAAAACGTGCCCACTTGTGAGTTACGTGCAGTTATCCGTTTCTTAACTGCAAAACGACTAAATGGAAACGAGATTCGAAGTGAATTAGTGAACATTTATGGTAATAACTGTATGAGTGTGAAAATGGTCAATCGTCTATCCTCCACAATAATTCAGTCGACTGCTTCAATAGCCTTGTCCGTAAGGGCTGTTTTCGGCCGTCCTGCACGCTGCTTATCGCGCACTTCTGCGCGTTCCTCGAGATAATCTGTGCGCCACCTTCGCACCATTTGCACACTCATTCAGTTATTACCATAAATGTTCACTAATTCACCGTGAATCTCATTTCCTTTTAGTCCTTTTACAGTTAAAAAAACGAATAACTGCACGTGACTAACAAGTGGACGCGCTCTGTATTGGTATCTCCACGTTTTCCGAGCTCGTACTACTAATATAAGTATTTTCGGCCACCAACACCAGTTCCGCTCTTATCGTTAGCCGCTAAGCTGAAACTTTGTTCGGTGGGAGACCGCTAGGTGGCGCCCAAGAGAAACGCCAGAATAGGGAAACTTACTTTTTGAACACCCCTCGTATTACACAAGAATTGAAACAGCAAAATTTGCTTTGAAATTTACGAAATTAGTTTCCCATATCCGGTGTATTTATATTATAAACCTTTGAGAATTACATATTCGAGTGGAAGCTTCAAGTAAAAGTATATTCAATAGGAAGGTTTGAATGATACTGTGGCAACAAAAGAAAACATACCTTGAATTCGTATTAAGATCCCGAAAACTCCTATTAATTTACTGTGTATGTGGTGAAATTGATGATATAATCAGTTATTTTGATTATTAAATAGAATAAACTTGACATTGATAGATTTGCTATTGTTTACCATAAATCAGTTGTTTTATTGATATCATATAAAAGAAAACAAGGACGCGAGAATTTATTGCTGCTTCATCCTGCATTGTGAGTTCGGAGATACGACTCATATCTAGGAGGGAGGTGACTGCATCCCTGAGTGGACCATCTAAATCCTCAAGCTGCTCCGTTCCAAGAGGGAGGGGAGGGGAGAGCCTCTGTGGCTAGAGTACCCGGAGGGCCACGAGAAGGGCATTGAAGAGTTCAAAGCACTGAAGAACCAGGACTACCAGGATGCCGGAAACCCAACTCATTCAGGGGTCACTGCACCTCCTGGAATCCGCAATCGTTCCAGAATCGGAACTTCATTACCTCGAACTCAAAAGCATAGACTCCACACAGCCCAGACGAGGACATGTTACATTGATCTGAACCGTTTCGGAACCTTTGGCATGTAAAACACTTCTTAGTGGGAGGAATAACCGGGATTACGATGTAGCCGAAGCTAGAGAGAAAAATAACCCTCAATATCGTCGAGCACGCAAAGACGAATTCCACCCTCTGGTCTAGTGAGCCATTCTGCTTGGTTCTTCGACGAATGGACAAGACGGTTGCCCTGACCTCCCCCGTGGTTCTATTAGGAATATCGAGTGCTGAGTACCCCAGCGGGATACTGTTAATAAACGCCTTCGTGAAAATGAGAGAGGGGGTATAGCTACGGTCTAACCGAGTCCTTTAAGTTGTTGTGAGGTGAAGAGAGTATTCGCGTCCTCCCCTTATACTACATTCCAAGAATACTAGAAGCGGGGGAGTGGGGTTTTCAGGGTATAAAGTAACGAGGGCTTCCGGATGAGACCATTTAACATGCTCCTCCGGGTAGAAGGGGGTTGGTGTTCAACCCCTTTCGGCCTTTCATTACCTCTGCTCTCCTCCTTGATGTCGGTGGAGTGAAAGATGTCGTTCCTCTCAACAGCCGACTCTTCCGAGGAGATCGCCAAAACCGCCCAATGACAAAAGTGACGCCGCACCACGGGCCGAAACGTGAGGAAGACCAGTTTCACCTCTATTCATCCCCTTAAGTGGAGAGACCGAGTCCAGAAAATTTGGTTTCCCACCAGACCTGGACTGATCTATCCTGCAGACTGTTTTAAAACCTAAAAAAGACCCATCTTCCACAATCAGTGAGAGAGAAGAGTTAGGATTAGTAATTTCTAGAATTAATTAAACACGTTAGAACATCAAACACTTTGGGTTCGTAATAGAGCTTGGCATTCTTGACTATAAACCCGATAAGCATGAATGTAGGCCATTAGTACAAAGTGGTGATAAAGCAGGGGTAGATAAGCAGAATAAATCAGATAACTTGGTTAAGATCTACGAAAAATAAATGCCAAAGTTGAATAAATGTACACCCTCCACGCACGACTAATAAATAATATTCAGAATAGCAGGTTGTGAAAGTGAGATAAGGATGAAAGCGAGGAAACAGGAGGCGGGAGATTGCTGAAGTAAACATTGGGGTTTGTTTTGCCGGTCACTACTGGTGTCTGTTTGAATACGCGATACATGTGTGACCTTTAAGAGGTCAACGAGAAACACATTGACGTAGAATTCACGGGCGTTCCATTAGATCTCCCACATTGCAGGCGTCCAAAAAAGGCTAAGCTGTAAAAAAAACCTCACTAGGAGTGAATCAGAGCAAACCAATTAGACCAATTTACCTTGTAGGGCGATGTTTATCCATAGGTTCAGGGCAAATTACAATCTCTTACCCTCCTGGATGCAGATTAAACACTTTCACAATGTTTGGCCAAAAATAAATTAGCTGAACTCCACTTAATGGGAAAACTTCTTTATAAATCCATCCTTCTTGAACAAAACACCAAGACGGCGTGATAAGAATGCATGCACTGATAAAATCCGGTAAGAATCAGATAATCACTACAAAGACATCTGAACAGGTCCAACGCTAGAGACGAATCTCCCTAATAACAGAGGACAGTTTGGACCTGCTATCTGCCTCGCTTCACACCTCAATGAGGAAGTCGATGCTCCTTTTTTGCCTTACACCCTTGTTTTGAATACCAAGGGTGTCGGACTTGATCTTCATTTTCTGGTCGTAGAGAACCTGCGCGTCGAGCGCTCCTCGGGGTCTCCTTTTTCTTTCTCGGTTTAGGGACAGATTCCGCACTGTGCTCTGCTATCTACTCTGCTGGTATCCCCGCTCCAATGATGCGAGTCCTCAGCAATTTAGCCGATGGTCTTTGGATGATGTCTCCTGGGGACTCATGGTTGGCTCTCTCGAACTCTTCCCGGTGCAAGGGTTGCTTCCGACTGAGTTTCCTTTCGAGCCGTGTCCTTTGTGCCTGCAGTCATCTTGGCCTCTCGTACCTTCTTGGTGAAAAACTCACCAATCTAGTATTCGAAGCTGTTGAACCTGCCTTTCATTGGCCCTGCATTCCTCCTCATTTCCTCTATGACCTCGAATGCGTCATCTAGCTTCTTTGTGATTTCCTTGTACATGGTTCGTTTTCAACCACAGAAATTCTCCATTTTCATCAGGCTGCTCTCCATCTTCCAGACTAGACTGAAACCTTTCTCCATCGACCTCTTGGCAGCCACCTTTATGTTAATGACGTCTATCTCGAGCCCGTTGTTCCTGTTCAGCCAGTTGAACAAAGAATGATTTTCAACTATGTTGAGGTTGAGATTAAGGGTATGGTTTTTGGTTGTAAGTTTTATCCTCGTACTGAAATAATCCCGTTGGAACCTTAGTTCCGAGGCTACTGTCTGAAATGTGAGCTTAAGGTGCCATTTTTGTTGCCTATTCATGTTGTCGCTTCCAACGCCTTGAAAGTTTAAATCTGGAAAAATAAATAAAAAATTGATTAAAGCAAGTCTTTCCATCGCCTTATTTTCGTAAAATAAAGGTAGATATTTTTTTAACCTATTTTAAATGTGGCTGCCGGTCATGGAAAACCCGGAAATCATTCAAAGTCAGAGAATTTTTTTGTTCAGCGAAAATCAGGAAAGAGAGGGATTGGGAAAACAAGGTTACAAATGACAGGGAATTCCCTGACGGTACTGTTAAAAATAATAAGTGCTGCCAAACAGTTATTTGTAGAAGTGGGACGATGGTCATGGGTGCTAAAGCGTACGCTTTGCACCCACACTGTCGACTTTAGCGGGTTCGATTCCCGCCTCGCCCTCTGGAAGAGCCTCGGCGGTCCATGGTTTAAACAATAATGCATTCCTAACCATATTTTTTATCATACATATGTCTAGCCTATTTCAGATTTTTCTTGAATTCTTTTGAAATATTTTAGTGTATTTTAAAAGCATCCAAGTCTTTTTTAATAGAGTTCAATCATTTTAAGCGAGTCTAAAGGATTCTTAAGACTATATGGTATCTATAAAACTTCCGAGAAATTTTCAAGAGCTTTCTAAAGTTTTGAGGAATTTTAAAAAACTTCAAAGGATTTTAAAATATTTTAAGATATTTTAAAATATTCCAATCGATTTTTGATAGGTTTTAATAATTTTATTGTCATTCCACACGATTTGAAAGATTTAAGGGATTTCTTAAACTTCCTAGAAATTTGAAGAGGTAACAATGACTTGTTACGAATTTCAATGAATTTTCCAGAGTTCTAAAAAATTTCAAGAAATTTCAAAAAGTTTTTGAATAATTTGAAATATTGTAGGGTATTTTCAAAGGTTCGGAGATTTTTAATTAAAGTTCACTCATTTAAAGGTATTTTAAAGTTCGTTAAACATTTTTAAATTTCAAAATATTTCAAGGGTTTTAAAGTATTTTAGGGTATTTTAAGAGCTTCTAAGGCATTTTTAATAAATTTTAATAGTGTCAGTGCCAATCTAAAGGATTTGAAAGATCTAAAAGATTTTGGAAAATTCGAAAGATTTTTCAAGATCTTTGAAAGGTTTATTTTTATAGATTTCAATAATTGAAAGGTATTCAAAATGATTTTAAAGAAATTGGGATATTCTTGAAACTCCAAATGAATTTTCATGAGCTTTTAAAAGTTTTTAGGGATTTTAACAAATTTAAAAGAGTTTGGAATATTGTACGTATTTTAAAAGATTCCTGAAATGTTGACTCGATTTAAATAATCGCGAAGAATTTAAAATGACTTGAAAGATTTAAGGAACTTTTAAAAAATCAAAGAAATTTTCAAGAGCTTTAAAACTTTGCAAGGTATTTCAATATATTTCAAGGGATTTAAACAATTTTAGGACTTTTTAAAAGATACCAAGATATTTTTAATATATTTCAATCATTCAGAGGTATTTCAAAGGATTTAAAGATTTTATGGTATTTTTAATACTTATAAGCATTTTTAAACGATAATAATGATTTTAAGGGATTTTAAAAGCTCAGACGGTACTATAATAAATTGCCCACAATTTCAGGAAATATTATGAGATTTCATAAAATGTCAAGGACTTTTATAATATTGTAATTTATATCAAAGAATTCATTCACAAGAAATTTCTCAGGGTTTCAAACATTATTGAATATTTAAAAAAATGTTTTACAATTCATTTCAATTTTTTGGATTCCATCCTGAATTCTTATTAAATTAGCCTGCATTATTATACATTCTTTGGAATTCCCTTCCATTTTTTTAATTCACTTGAAATTTTATAAATTCACTCGTTTCTACTAAATTCAATGAATTTTTAAATTTTTTCAGTGCTACTAAATTTTCTAAACTCATCACAAACGTACCTACTAAATTCAATTAAATTTTTGATATTTAAGAATTGCTTTTTAATCCACATGAGTTGTTTTAAATTACCTTGGCTTGTTTACAGTTAACTCAAATTTTTATGAACTTTATCAAATTCTTCCCATTTTCTTTAAATTCCTATAAATTTATTCCAATTTTACTGAAATCAATGGAATTTATCGGATTTTTTTAATTTATTCAAACTCGTTTGTATTCTTTCAAATTTAAATAGAATTGTTTTGAAGTCCTATGATAATATCCTGCATTCAATAAATTTTACCTGGAATTATTATAAATTTCGTGGTATTCTTTTAAATTCTTTTAAATTCAATAAAATTAGTCATATTATTAATGAAATCAGTTGCATTTTCTGAATGTAAGGTGTAATGTTTTTCAGTATTGTTTTTAACTGAATTCGAATCATCGAGTATGAACACCAAAATTTTATCAATATTTTGAACTGTCAAGAATCACGAACTACATGTTGGACACAGGAAAACTGTTTCTTTTAAAACTTTTGTTTAATTTTTCATTATTTTTTAAGTTCTGTGCCCTTAATAGCTTTCTTTGTCTGTCCCGTATCATATGTTTTTTATAATATTGACTCAATAAAATACGGATATGAGGCATATACTGAAGCGCTAACGTGTCAAAACTTAACAATATTTATGTATCAGTCTGATGTCATTCGACCGACTTTACATGACAAAACATAGAATGATTTTCATAAAGTAAAAC
Source organism: Acraspis erinacei (assembly GCA_035041075.1). NCBI lineage: Eukaryota > Metazoa > Arthropoda > Insecta > Hymenoptera > Cynipidae > Acraspis > Acraspis erinacei. Next base: position 14,396,161 of record JAWWLR010000148.1, on the reverse strand, counting down.
TGGAATACTTGTTGTCAAACTGCGATAAAAATATTTTCTTCAGACTTCTTTAGTTCTTTATATAATTTTGTTAATTTGGATCAAAATTATATGCAACATTTTTATACAGGTTGCGGATTTTTTCTATGATCAGCAAATTTGCTCATTAGAATTCACCGCTTATTAAGGGTTAAGACGTACCGCAAAGGCCCGGAAAATCACATAGGATTATTAAAATTGACAAAATTTTTTATTCGGAAGAATGAGATTAACGTTAATAATCTATTTTTTACCAAATTTGTATTTGACTAAATAATTTTATTTGTTTAAACAATTATGTTATGAAATAAATGCTTGAAATGTATCTTTTTTTGTAATTAATGCAGTAATGTGTCATCTATTCGAAAGTCCATTTTTTGGAACACCCTTCTACATGTATTAAGTTTTGACGAGTATTTCTTTTTTGTATTAAAAATTAATTTTAATAACTGAAAATTTAATCCAACCATTTTTGTTTGCAAGTCAATTCTTTTTGGCTGAAAAGTCTACTATTACAATATTGTTGGAGTATGCATCTTTTTTGGTTTAAAATTATTTTTTATTCGTTTACGGATTTAACTAATCATTAAAAAACTATTTTCTATTTTATTGGAAATAAGACTCATTATAAATTATTTGTGTTTAATTTATGGCATTATTATGTTACATTTAAAGGTATAGCGTAAACAGTCATTATATAGTGGAAATATTTTATTCTAAAAATACTAAATTTTCTTTTACTTTAATACGAAACTTAAACTTATAATAATGATTTTCGGTTTCTTGGTACGTATTAAAAATCAAATAAAGAATTCAATTATTCGGTAAAAAATTCATCTTTTTAGTTGGATAATTCCATTATTTGTTTGAAAAGACCAATTTTGAAAATTTTCAAAATTGGCTAGAAAATGGGTCCTTAGAGGTTTTTGGGTCGCTGATTACGAAACTTTAGTAAAAATTTCAAAATTAAAAATAGCGGAAACAATACTTATTTTTTAATTTTTGCCCTTCATATTCGTCCGACATTTTGAATTTTTGAATTTTTATGTCGTACTCGTAATCAGCGGCTCAAAAATCTATATGGCCCCATTTTTAAGCCACAGGACTTATTTCAAAAAATTTATCCGCTATTTTGAGTTTTTACTTAAAAACATTCGACTCCAAATTCGTAATCAGCGACCAACAAAACACCCGGAGCACCCATTTTGAAGTCACGGGTTCAATTTTTTAATTGTTTAGCCGCCTTATTAGATCCGCCATTTTTAATTTCGTGATTTTAATTACAGGTACATAATCAGTGACCCGAAAACCCTTGGGGACCCATTTTGAAGCCACGGAACATATTTAAAAAAATCCGCCCGCTTCGCGGGCACATTCTCATAGCGTGCTGCGCGCGCGGCTCGCAAGTTTGAGCGCGCCTAGGGCGCGCGACTGTTGGTTCTCGCGCTTCGCGCTCGATAATGTATTTACCTCGCGCTACGCGCTCGGTCCTAGTCTTTCCCCCACATATGAGCAC
>JAWWLR010000148.1:14361149-14371526 GCA_035041075.1 Acraspis erinacei | reverse complement strand
TGAAAATTCATTTCTTTGATTGAAAATTTAACTATTAGGTTAAAAATTCCTTTCAAAATGCACATTTTGGTTGTCAATTCACGTGTTTTGGTATAAAATAATTTTTGTTAGTATTTTAATTAATCTGGTTGAAATTTCATTTCTTTAATTGAAAATTTATCTATAAGGTTGACTGTTCTTTACAAAATTAAAAATTTGTTTGAAAATTCATTTATTTTATTAAAATTATATGTTTTTTGGTTGAAAATACCTTTAAAAAATCGAATTTTGGTAGAAAGTTAATTTTTTTGTTTGAAAGTTCATTTTTCGAAAATTTAACTATACAGTTGAATATTCCTTCAAAAATATTTGTTTAAAAATTCATTTAATTTGTAAAAATTTCAAGTTTTTTGTTAGAAAATTGATATTTTTTTAGTTGAAAATTCACATCTCGTCTTTTCTGGGCTGAAAATTAAATTATTTGGTTAGAAAATGCATATTTTCGAGCTGTAAATTCACCTTTTTTTGTCAAAATATCTTCTTTTTGGTTTTAAAATTGGTCTGTGTTGATTAAGGTTTATAATATTTAAAATTCGTATTGAGGAAGAGCGACAAGAATACTTTTGAGATTTTCGTGACAAATCTATTTTTTAGACAAGGAGTCGCCTGTTCGGGTTGAAAATTTAACTTTTTGGTAAAAAAACATAACTTTTTCGTTGAAAAATCATATTTTTTGGTGGAAAATTAATATTTTTGTCGAAAATTTAACTATTTGTTAGAAATTCACCTCTTCGGTTAAAACTTTATTCTTTATACATTAAAAATGGAATTATTTGTTAGAAAATTCATGTATTTTGTTGAAAATATATTTTATTTAGCTATTTATAAAATATATATTTTTTCAGAGAAGTAGCGGTCCTGGAAGTTACGAAAGGCTTGAGAGAATATTTTAATGTAATGCTGGGGACACAATTATTATACAGATGGGAGCGCCAACAATATGGAGAAATTTTAGCCGAAAAACCAAATACGAATCCAAGTCAAATTTATGGAGCTTTCCATCTGCTGAGACTATTTGGTAAATTAAAATTAAATTAATTAAATTATAGTAACTTAGATAAATGCGAATCTAATTAATGAAACCCAATAACAAATTTTTAATTGAAAATTATTTTTTTACTGAAAATTTGAATATTTAATTTTTGGTTGGAAAAAAACGAAAAGAAAATTCAACTATTTGGTTGAAAATTCTTCTTCTTTTTTGGTTGAATTCCAACTGCTTTTGATTTTAAATGAAAAGAATTTCTGGTTGAAATATCAACTATTACATGCTTCCTTGAAAATTTATCTCCTTTTTTTGAAAAATAATGATTTTGGCTGAAAATTATTCTATTTTGGTCGAGGATTCAACTAATATTTTGAAAATACATTTCTTTTAATTCGACTGTTTTCAACTTCTGTGGTTGAACTACTTTATTGAAATTTTTTTTTTTTGGTTGAAAATTAATCTTGATGACTAAAAATGTAATTATTTTCTTTAAAATTCTGTTATATTTGTTTGCAAATTGATGATTTTTTTTAAAGATATACTTTTTGCTAAAAAATTAATTTGTTTGTTTATTCATAATTTTAGTTTGAAGATCAACTGTTTGGTTGTAAATTAACTTTTGTGTTAAAAATGCATATTTTCGAGTATAAAATTCAACTGTTTTATAAAAATTTCGCCTGTGTGGTTTTCAAATTTAACAAATTGCTCAAAAATTCAACTATTTGGTTAATATTTAATGTTTTTTTGTTAAAAATTCATGTTTTTATTAGAAAATTCAACTATTTTGGTGGAAAATGGAACTCGTTCAGTTAAAAATTAGACTATTTGTTTTAAAGTTTAACTATTTTTTAGAAAATTTTAGAAAATTTTTTGTTAGAAAAATTTTGTTTGAAAATTGAACTATTTTTGATAAATTCATATTTCTTGTTTAAAAATTCAAATAATTTTTTTTATATTTGAACTTAATTTGTTAAATGTTCATTTTCTTTTGTTGAAAATTCATCTTCTTGGTTGTGGATTCAACTGCAATGTTAAAAATTCGTTTTTAGGTTGAATTTAACTGGTTGAAAATTCGTTTCTTTTTGTTGAAAATTAATTTTTTAAGCTGAAAATTAATTTTTTAACCTGAAAATTTAACGATTTCATTTTTGGATAAAAAAATTATCTTTTCAGTTGAAAATTGAACTATTTGGTAGTGAATTTATCTTTTTTATTGAAAATTAACTGTCTGTCTGTATAGAAAACAAATGAATCTTCTTTGTAGAAAATTAATCTTTTTGGTTAAAAATTCAACTGTTTGGTTAAAATTGAATTTTTATAAATAAAAAATTCAACTGTTTGGTACAAAGTTGATTAAGTTTCTTGAAAATTAATCTTTCTGTGTTAAAAAGTCATCTTTTTGGTTAAAAAAATAACTGATTAGTTAAAAATTTAACCATTTTGTTGAAAATTCGTCGATTTTTTTTAGAATTAAACAAAAAATGTTACTATTCCACTTTTGGTTCAATATTGTTATTTGTTACTGAAAATTTATCTTTTTTAGTTGAAAAATTAAATATTTGGTTGAAAATGAATCTTTTTTATAAAAATGCAATTTTTTGGTTGAAAATGAACTTTTTCATTATAAAATCATTTTTTCGCGTTGACAATATAACTTTTTTTCTTGATAAGATAATGAAATATACTTCTCTCTTGGAAAAAATTCATCTTTTTTGTTATAAATTAAACTATTTGTTAAACAATGGATATTTATAAATTGAAAATTCAACAATTTGGTAAACAATTCAAACGCTTTGTTTAAAATTCACCTGTTTGATTGAGGATTTAAATATTTTATTATAAATTCGCATTTTTTTAGTTTAATTCAACTCGGTGAAAATGAGTTTTTTAAAATTGAAAATTAATTTTTTAAGTTGAAAAGTTTAGCGATTCTATTTTTGTTTGAAAACTTATCTTTTTTAGTTGAAAATTCTTATATTTTGTTTTTTAAATTTTAACTCAAATAGTTGGTTGAGAGTTGAATTGATTTGTTAAATATTCATTTTTTTCAAGATTCTCCTCTTTGGTTGAAAATATATCCTTTATAAGTTGAAAATTGAACTATTTGGTAGAAAATTTATTTATTTTGTTTTGAAAATTCGTCTCTTTTTGAGAAAAAAAATTAATCTTTTTTACTTAAAATTTATCTTGTTAGTTGAAGATTCAAGCGTTTAGTTAGAAATTCGTTTTTTTGGTAGAAAATTAATTTTTTTAAGTGAAAATTTAAAAATTCCAGTTTTGGTGGAAAATGTATCTTTCAGTTAAAAATTCAACTATTTGTTCGAAAATTCATCGTTCTTGATTGAAAACTAACTTTCTTTTTGAAAATTCAATTTTGTTTGGTTCAAAATTCGTCTTTTTGGGTAAAAACTTAATCTTAATTTTTGAAAATTTGTCTATTTGGTTGAGGATCTAGGTCCTTTTTTTTCTTTACTGAATTCAACTGGTTAAACTTTTTTTTTAATTTTGTTATAAATTATATTTTATAAATTATATATTATAAATTATTTTTATTATATTATTTTATTATATTATATAAATTATATTTTGTTATAAATTATTAATTATGTTTGTTGGTGGAAAATTCAAATGCTTTGTTGAAAATTCATCTTTCATGGTAGAATAAACGTGACGGACCCCAATTTGTAATACAAAATTATAAATATTGTTACATTAATCCAGAATATTCGGATTTTTTTAGTTTATTTCAGTAAAATCGATGTTTCTTTCAGTAAAACTGGGCAGCATGCTTTCTTACACTCCACTGGACGAAAGAAGTATTCAATTACTTCTCGTTTACATCCACGATTTTCTCCGATACTTACACAAAAATAGCAGCACATTATTCAGTCTTCAAGATTATGGAGCCGCTTCTCCAGAATACCATCGAAAATTTAATTGAACTCCTAGTTTGTTCCATTAGCTTCATTCGAACTTAATTCTATTTCGAAAATGAATCGAAATCTAGGTGAATCTATAATTTTATCATTTGACCGATATATTTTTTTTAAATAACAATTCGATTTTTATATAAAAGCTTATAACAGCATGAATCGTCAGCGACAACTGGTAGTGCATGCCAATAACGAATTAATGACGTTTCATTTATAAAATGAATTTTTGTTAAAAACTATTAGGAACCATCCCCAAACTTTTTGTTTTCATTTCGGGATTCATGAGACGAAGCAGAACTCGGATTAAAATTTTTTCAATGAAGAAGCAATATTCTTTTTCTTAGAAAAAATAATCTAAAATTGTGTTAAATTTGTAAATTTACCGGATCTATTTTTATGTTGAAAAAAAGCAAGAAAAAAATAGCAGCTGGCCTTTTTGAGAAAATTAATGTTTTATTATTTTTTTTAATATATGCTATTTTTGCAATTTTCAAATGTGTAGATTGAAAGGCAAGCTGTCGCAAAAAATGAAATTATATTAATTTTTTTGCTTTACTTGTTTATTTCAAATCATTCAAAGAAACTTTAAGCACTTTGAAAATTACAGAAATAGTTTATACTTTTTCAGAAGAAAACTAAAAAGTTAATTTTCTCACAAAGGACACATTTAATTTTTTCTTGTTCTTTTTTTTTAGATTCGTAATAATATGGAGGAGATATTTGAGTTTCACCGTCAATACGCCCTTCGTTCATATAGAAAAACTTTTTTAATACATTTTTTTTTAATACCAATTGTTTTTCTTATTCAGAATTTTATGTTTTCTTTCAAATCTGCGAAAAGAATAAAAATACCGAAAATATTTATTAACGAAATTAAAATATTCTGAAAGTAAAAGTTAATGAAACTATAAAAATTAAGTAATTCTATATTCCAAAAAATTATTAAATTCCCGAAATTTCTGTTCAACAATATTTTCAAACAAAAAAAAATTTAAATTTAATGTTTTTTATGTTTTACAATACTGTTTCTTTTTATACAGTGCATAATGCATAGATTTTAATTAAGAGATTTTTAACAAACAAAAAATACGAATTGTCTTTGGTTACGGAATTTTCCGTAAAACCGTTTAACCGTATATTTTTTTAATTTATAAGAATTTAGATATTGTGATTAAAACTAAAAATATTTAAAATCAGGTTTAATATTAAAAAAAAATATTTTATATCAAGAAAAATTATCTTTTCTCTATGAAGGAATACTTTAGCTAGGGCAAAACTTAAAAATATTTCCCTCATATTACTATGAATCTAAAAAAAAAAGAACAGGAAATAATCAAAGGTGGCCTTTTTGAGAAAATTCACTTTTTAGTTTTTTCAAAAGGCCTACGCAATTTATATCATTAAATTTTTTTCACGTTTTTTTAAAGGAATTTGAAGGAGTGTAGATTGCTCTACAAGCTGCCGTAAAGAAAATTAAATTATGTGAGTTTTTCTCTCAAGAAACAATTTTTTTCTAATAAAATTTTCGTCGTTTTTTCATAATTTACATATGTAAATATTCAAGTAGCCCTTTATTCGTGGAAATAAATTTTTTGTAACAAAACAAAAGATACGTGTCTCATATTTCACCTATAAACAAATATATTTGAGCCCCAAAAAATTCCACGATATCACCAAAAATCTATCACGTACATAAAATACAATTAGATTCTTATTTCATTTTTGAAAATCGAAATATATTTTTATTTACTTAAAAAAAAGTATTTTTCGTATCGTTGTAGTGACGGTCCCTGGTAAGGACGAAATAATTTATATAAGATGAAGTTAATTATGAACAGAGAAATTCGATTTTGTACCTTCTGCTGCGTTAGGTCTGATTTAAGAAATTATACGTCAATTGAAAAATTATATGTAGAAAAATCAGTCAATAAAGTGGAAAAATGGTATCAATGACTTTTTGATAATATTTTATTTAACATATTTTTTCAATACCTAAAATATGCAAATTTTTATATTTTATTTACAGCTGAATAAACAGCAAAGTTTACAGTTTTAGACTCAAAATAACGGGACGATTGAAAAAACGTGAAAAATAAAATTCGCGATACTGTAAATTTCTCGAATTGGAAAATTCCTGAATTTAAACAATTCAAAAAATGGTTTTTCGAATAAATATTTTTTATTTATTAAAAGTAAAATTATCAAATATTTCTACCATAAACCTTTTTTCTTAATATTTAAAGTTTAAAAATATTATTATTTGCATTTAAAATAACAATAATTGGAAAAAACTTTGTTTGAAAATGTACATAGTATTTTTTTAGTTACAAAAAACGTTCTCAAAAATCGAACAGTTAGTTAAAAAAATATTTACATATAAAGATTTTTCGACATAAGTCAGTGCTGAATTTAAACCTGTAAAGTTTGTTTGGAAAATTTTATTTGGTTCGGAGAATATTTATGGAGGTTTTATTTCATTATTATTAAATTTATTTTTATACAATTTTTTAACAATTATTGTTATTTTAAATTCAAAAAATAATTCTCTAAGAACTTTAATTATTAAAAAAATGTTCTTAGATAAAAACATTAGATCATTGTATTTTTATTAAATAATATTTATCAAAAAATAATTTTCTTTTAATTTTTGAATTCGGGAATTTGCGTGCTTCGGAAATTTGATAATTTCGTGAATTTTATTTTTCATTTTTTTTTAATTCTTCTCAAAATAACGTGAGAAGGAAAATATATAAGTTAAAATAAATATTTTCAGAAACGTTTCCGAATCGTTAAAAAAATATGCATAAGACATTGATCAAAATGTTTAAAAAAATATGGTTTATAATATAAAATATAATATAAATATAAAATTTGAATCATTTTTTTTTTAAATTAAAAGTTGAAAAATGAAAGCTCAAAATGGTAAAAAGGATGAACTCATATAGTTGTCAACTATTTGCAGCTTTTCTTGTGGATAAGATTTATCTCAGGGGGTTCCTGTATTTAAAAAAAAATTAAAATTATATATGATAATGGAAACAAATTAAAAAATTGTTTTCCGAAATTAGCCCATCTGAATTAGTTCAGGAAGGCGTATAAGTTTTATGCAAAAAAAAACCTAAGATATCTTTATACTTTAGATATTTTTTTCGAATTAAAAAAAGTGTTAAATTATCTTTTCATAAAGCAAGTTTTTTCAGTGGGGCAACTGCTTCAGGAAATGAAATCCAATCTCCCCCTTTGTTTTAGAAAATCCTGAAAATGAGCGCCTTTATTCACTTTTTTCGAATTGAAAATAGTGTTAAATTACCTTGTCATAATATAAGTTTTTTGAGTTGGTTATGTGCTTCCGGAAAAAAATTTAAGTCATCCGCTTCTTTGGGTATATTAAAAAAGTAAGAAAACGAAGACCCTACTCAAGTTTCTTTTAGAATTAAAAAAAGGGGGGGCTTACTACTCACCAGAGTGCGCGATCTGTTCGGGTCCGAGTTCTGTAAAAATTCAAATTAAATATATGAAAAATATATATATATTTGTTACAAATAATTATCAAAAGTTTATAGTTAATTCGTAAAATAGCGTTAAAGCATCAGTTATTCAGTTTGAATAGAAAAAATTTAATATTTTAAGGCCATGTTATGAGTGGGTAACGTGACAAGATTCCTACCTTACCGACACTTTTTTATTTCCTAACTTATTTCCACACGAAACGCCACATAGAGTTGAAAATTTGGGATACTATACAGAGAGCACTAAGAATGGTGTGTCTTGTCCTAAATTTGTGTAATTAGGAAAAGTTTTTTTTTGTAAATAATTATTTTTGATTTTTTCATAACTATTTAAATTTAGGACCAGGCCCACCTTTCTTAGTCTTTCTTATTTATTATCCCCAATTTTCAACTCGATGTGGTGTTTCCTGTGAAAATAAGTTGGGAAATAAAAAAAGTGGCGGTAAGGTAGCAATCTGGTCTCGTGACCCACACGTCACAGTTTTTCTTACATTGTTCCGAATTTCACAAACATAACATTATTGAGTACTGAAAGAACGATTCAAAGTACATGTTTTGAAAACTTTTCTATTTTTTATAGCGAAAACTAAAAACCAGCATATTTTCAAATTAAAATAACATTTTTATGCAGGGAAATCTTTTTTTTCGGTTGAATTCTCATGTTTTTGATTACAATTTTATCGGTTGAAGTTTCTTATCTTTGGTTGGAAATTTACCTTATATATTATTATTTTTTTATTTTTGGTTAAAAACTGATATTTTTTATTTGAAAAATTAAATGATTTGTTGAAAATTCGTCCTTTTAGGTTAAATTCAACGGCTTTAAATTAAAAATATTTTTTGGTTGAAATACCAGCTATTATATCTTACGTTTTTTTTAAGGTTTATCTCTTTGGTTTAAAAAAAAAACTATTTTTATGAAAATCAGTTTTTATCGTTAAGAATTGATTAACAGAAAATTTATCTTGTTCTTTTTATTTTAATTCGCCTGTTTTAGTTTGAAAATGCACCGTTTGGTTGGAAATTCACCTCTTTTGGTTGAAAAAAAATATTTAGTTGGAAATTTCTGCATTTTTCTGGGCAATTTTTCTTTCTAGCAGAAACTTAATTTTCTCTGTCATTTTTGGTACAAACTTGATATTTATTAGTTGAAAATTCTACTATTTGATTTAAAAAATAGAGAATGTTATCAAAACACGTACTTTCAACTTTCTCAGTAGACAATAATTTCAATAGTTTTGTTTCTACAATTCAGAACTACATCTTAAATTAAATTAATCAAATTGTTTTTTCTTCAAACTGAATGACTTATTCCTTTGCTTTATTCTACAAATGAACTATATACTTAAATTAATAATTTGTATAAAAAAGCTATTTTTCATTTATTAAATTTAAATTTTCGCAGAACTCGGGCCCGAACAGAGCGCGCGCTCTGGTGAGTGGTATACCCCCGCCCCCCCTAGAATTAAATTATTATTTAATATGTATAAAAACCTTTATTTTTATGATTTTCTGGAACTTCTTTTATGAAAGATAATTTCACAAATTTTAGGGTGTCTTCACATCTTCTACAAAAATATTTAAGTTTACCGTACAATATTTTCTAAATATATTATTTTCTCCATTGGTCTTTTTATTTCTCGTAAACATTGTATATAGTATTTTTTTCTATACTTAAAAAAGCATCATTTCTTTCAAACAATGATGAAAGCAATACTTAGGTTTCTTTTCTTAAGATTAGATTTACTATCTCGCTTCCGGTTCCATTCGTTCTACAATCTACTTACTTCTTACTACCACCATTCTACCTGAAAACGAGGATATTGGAAACCTGAAAATTGAGGAAAAATCCAGGAAGCACGCAGCTAATGACCACCCAAGGTATTGACCAAACCTCTTACAGGTAACAGCTAAACTAAAGGTGAACCGAAGCCGAGTAGCACGAGCTTGCTTTCTTTCAAACTCTCCTGAAATCAGACAATAAAAGTCCGACTGGACTGGAACGGTACACCGGGGCAGGTGCTAGAAATCGGACCCAATTGGGCCTCGGACCCACTGCCTCCTTGCGTCTGGGCACGTACCTTCTTGCAATCTGTTGGAGAGCAAAGCCATTTCTTTTTTTTCTTTTTTGCCCGTTTATCCCTCTATAGAGTCCACAGAGCAGATGCTAGTGGTTTGTCATCTTGTGAGTAGACACATATTTTTCCGATGTATCAAGCTCGGATTGTGGTCAGTTTTTCTAATAAAAAGGACCATGATCGGGGGCGGGGTTGGAAAAGCGGGGATTGAAGTTTCAACGGAAACAGAATTTTTGTTGGATACCAAGTTGTTTTGCCTAAATTGACTGCAGAAATCTGAGGCGGGGTTCTGAAATCTAAACTATCAATTATCATATCAGACAACTGACAAGTCGAGGCATTTTGTTACGATTTGTTACGGAAGGGGGCAGGGGTCCTTCACTCATGTAAGTAATTTTTGCAAATTGGCAAGGAGTTTCACCTGAAGATTATCTTTGTAGTTATAAATTTTATTATTTGTTCAAAAATTTAACAATTTTCTTAAAGATTTGTTGCTGATAAGTCAACTGAAATCTTTTTTGGATGAAAAATGTTTTTTTTTTTTTAATTGTCTTTCTGATTTAAAAGTTCACCTGTTTTAGTAGAATTTTCATTTTTCTTGGATAAAAATGCATTGTTTACAATTTTTCTTTTGTTGTACGAAAGTGAACTGGAATCTGCTTTGGATGGAAATTTAACTATTTTTTAAGGTTTTCTTTTCACAATTCATCAGTTTTAGAAGAAGTTTCATCTTTCTTAAATAATATGCAATTGTTCGTTTGAGAATTTAACTCTTTTACGAAAGTTTTTTTTTATTTTAAAATTCACCTGCTTTAGCAGCAATTACATCT
>JAWWLR010000148.1:14319921-14336045 GCA_035041075.1 Acraspis erinacei | reverse complement strand
CGAATTTCGTGAATTTGATGAAATTCTTTACTCCATCATATTTACTACATCAATTTCGAGAGGTCCTTGAATTCCATCCATTCTGCGAATTCCGTGACTTATGTGAATTTCAGGAATTCCCTTAATTCCACAGTTTTGTTGAATTCCCTCATTCCATAAAATCCGTGAATTTCACGAATTTTATGAATTGTCTGAATTCCGGGAATTCCTTGAATTTGATGTAGTCCTTGAATTTGATTAATTCGGTGATTTGATTTTGCACAATTTTAATTTTACAAACGCTCTAATTTATTAGAAAGCTGGACCATGACTTCACGACTTACAACAGTGAAGTATTCAAGTTTTTGCCAAATCGATTAATGCTAGAATTACTAGTGATTGCTAAAATAATAATAATAAGCTACTGCGGACTTATATATAAGCCCTGATCTATATTTTATTCAATAAATTTCACACATTTGATCATAATCATTCAGATCAATTTCTTTGCATGCTTTATATTCAAAACGAAGAGCTTTCGTATGCTCTAAAATCATATATCAACTTAATTTCTATTTTATATTTTTGTGCTTTTCATTCCTAGTCTTTTCTCGTAGAATACTTAATTATCAAATTTGGATCTCCCTGATCAATATCCTTTTTAGTAAACTCTATTCAAACATTCATTCTCATAAAGAAAATCTGAGTCTTTCATACAGGGAGTAATTTTCAATTTAATTATCAAAGAAGGCTCTCGCCTTTAAAGCTAATGATCCTCAATGTCCCTCATGGAGTAAAGACCCGATTGCGTACATTATTTACTATTTTCTAAGTATTTAAATCTTGGAATTCAGCCTCGCAGGTAATACCCTAAATAGGTGTGAAAATACTAATGATGGCCCCCTGCAATCGTCGCCCACTAAACAATAGATAGCCGGAGTGGCATTTACTGTTCACTAAAGTTACTCACCTACCTGCGTCGCAATGGACAGGACGAGGATTAAGGAAAATAAAAGGCAAGTGTACAGTTGGTGATGAGAATTGCACTACAAAAATGTATTTTGATGTTGGATTGAAGGGTGATGGTAAAAGTAAGGTCTAATGAGCCATTTAACCATTTTTTGAGCACTATAAAGGTATTATTTACTTTTAAAAAAAGCGTCGAAGTTCTTGCCTTCTAGCAAAGGCTACATCAAACTCACAATGAAAAAAATATGAAAAAGGAATACGAGTAAAGTTCCAACTCGCGCGCTTTGTAACAGTTTACATACTGACCCTGACCACCTTAATACGTCTTGCGGCGAAAAGGTATCTTATTATGGTAAAGATCAGAACGATACCTTGCAGACGCATGAGAGAGAAGAAAAACACTCACACGACATACAAACAATCATATAATACAAAATTAAAATTAATCGACAAGAAACATCCGGAACATTCCCCCCTTTTTTCGATCCTTAAAAATAACGGCACTGGATCATTCGGATCATCGCTATGAACCTGTAGCGGACGTGAGTTCAGACAAGATTCCACTTGTGCACAAGTAAACTGTATGGTTGTAAGCTGCATAAATGTAGTTGTCACAACCACAAAAAATAGTAAAATATGGTCCAACTATAACTGTGGTTCCCACAACTACATAGCTGTTTATGTAAGAGGTTTGTTGTAAGAACGACAGTGCGTGGTTGCTACAACCACACAATATGTTGCCGCATCCGTACACTGTGGTTGTTTCAAACACATGGTGCAGTTGCAGCATCCGTACACTCTGGTTGTCACATTCACATTGTGTAGTTGCAGCACCCGTGCACTGTGGGTGTCACAAACACACAGCTAAAGTTCTCTCTAGTAAAGTGTGGTTGCTACAATCACACAGTAAACGATATTTTGACTATGATGTAGTTAAATAAAAAATTGTCAGCATTAATGATACATAAGTTTTTATTTAAATTTGCATGTTACTAATACAAAAAACGAGATTCTGCGACTTCATGTGCAAAACGCGCATGGTTCGGTAACAAATATTTTTCCACTTAGTGTACAACGTTTACAAATTTCACTTAAAATATATAAATTTACATATAATAAACACATTTTTGTTCGCCTTAAACCAAATTCAAAAACTAAAATTAAAAACTTCATACGTGCAATGCACAAAATATTTCGAAACACGCAAATGCATCAATTTTTAAATTTTGTGTTTCACCGTCGCGAATAATGAACCACTTCCCATCTGATGAAGAATGAATATTGCACTTTGAATATTACACTTTCACTCACTTTTCACCTGTACTCGAAGAACACAAGAAACACTATGATGGCGTCGGGGGCCTGATGGATGACGCTACGCAATGTGTTTTAGCGCACCTAAATCTGCGCAACTATGCACAACCAATCAGAAACGGTTGAGATAGAAACACTGTGGTTGCGGAAAATCCACACTGTGGTTGTGTCAACCACAAGCCTGTAGCAACAAGATTGTGCTAGTGACAACCACATCACGAGTTGGCCCAACGACACGCAAAAGAAGCGGCACAATTTAAATGTGGATGGGCTGCAAATAGCGTGGTTGTGGGAGCTGCAACACTGCACCTACAAGCGTGTGGTCGTTGCAACTACGTCATTTAGACCTAGAAACTTGAATAAAAGATGTCTCAACCAGACTAGTGGACAATGCAACCATATTGTATGCAACTTGATAATTTTAGTTGCTGCAACCCTATCAGTTTTCTCCGGTCAAAAAATGATGAAAAATCCAATTTAATTCATTTGAACCTATAGTTGCAAACAATATTGTTTGTTTCTTAATCTTTTGATGCTGTTTTTAATAAACTAAGGAAACGCGTACAAATTTTAAAGTTTCAAAGAAATTTTATTTTTTATTTTTTGCGAATCCATTTTTACAGAAGATCGTAACAAAATAAAAAAAAGACAAGAACATTTTTCATAGCACCTTTAGGTACAAATTTAAAAAATGAATATTTCGTAATTTTTAAAAATATTATATTTCGATTAAGACATTTGTTTTTTACTTTTTGCATCTAAGGGTACTCAGCTCCATATAAACTTAAAAAAATGGAAATAATTTATTTGTATTTTTTGCGGTTACTGTATAAACGTATTTTTTTATGACTCTCGTGTATAAATGACTCATATTTCAGGATCTGTACAAAATAGAAAGAATGTCCATCGCGTATAAAAACAGAATGAAAAACAGTTTTTTGGCAAATTTAGGTACCAATTACATAATTTATTCAATCAAATAGATGCATTTTTAACCTAAAAAAATGAATGAAATTCTTAATAAAAATGTAAAAGTTGATATTTAAACGAAAAAAGCTTAGATTTTCAACTAAAAGGAATTACGTGTTACAGAAACGATAATTTTTAACTAAATAGTTCAGTTTGCCAACCAAAAAGACGAATTTTCAACAAATATTTTTCAGTCAAGAAAGAACAAAAAGTAATCCAAATTGTTGAACTTTCAAGCCAAGAGATTAATTTTCTGTAAAAAATGGAATTTTCTACTAAATAGATCAATTTTCTTCAAAAAATGGAAAAGTGCCATTTTAATTTTTTTCCTTCAAAGGTTATTGAGTTCTATATACCTTATAACAAAAATTGAAAATTTTTTTATCTATTTTTGACGGATTCTGTATAAACGGATTTTTACGGGCCTTGTCTAAAAATGGCTCATGTTTCAGGATCCGTAAAATATAGAACAATTTTTTTCCAACTTTAGATACAAATTAATAAAATTATATTTTTTATTATTCTCTGAAATACACTGAAACCTGGATTTGTGCACGACTTCGGGCTTTACCGGCAGTAGTTTTCGACACAAATTCAAGGAGTCCAAACGTAAACAGACAGGACCGCAAGAATAATTTCGGTTGTATTAGGACACATGAGGCATCTTCATGTAACTAACTAATCCAGGTTTCCGTGTATTATATTTTGACGAAAAAATTTATTCTTACTTTTTTACATCTAAGGATATGCAGCTCTATAAGCCTTATAAAAAAAAGTTTTAAAAAATGTATCTATTTTTTACGGATCCTGTATGATCGGATTTGAACGGATCCTGTGTAAAAATGAGTCATGTTTCAGAATCCACAAAAAATAGAAAAAAATTGTCAACTTTAGTTAAAAATTAACAAAATTGCATTTTTCAATAGTTTGTCTAAATACACTGGAACCTGGATTTGTGCAATGTATCAGCCATGGCCTCCAGTGACCTTTTGCACAAATCCAAGGACTCCGGACGTAAACAGGCAGGGTCTCATGAATCATTTCTATTGGATTTTGACACATGACGCTACTTGATGCAACTAAGTTAACCAGGTTCCAGTGAATTATGTTTTGACGAAAAAATATTATTCTGACTTTTTTTTATCTAAGGTTATTCACTACCGTAAAATTTACACCCAAAAAATTTTTAAAATGTTTTCTCTATAGGCCAAATATTTAAAAAAATTTAATTTGAAAATTTGCAATCCACTTGCCCAATGGTGAGAAATTTTTTGGAAAGAAAATCACATTTGATAGTCTAAATCGATTTTTTATAACATTTGTTTCTAATTGTCAAACAATGTGGCGCAAAGTTCAAAAACATTTTTGATAAAAAATACGGAAAAGTAGATCTAGGTGTGATATGCTGAAATAACAGGTATAAAGCGATAAACAAGAAGCTTAAGCTTCTGAAGTCGAAAAATTCTTTTAAAGTGACAAAAGCTGACAAGTGACAAGTGACAAAGACCTAGATTTCGTTGAAGGATGACGACACATTGAATGACGATCATACCGGTTTGCCCTGTAAGAACAATGAGTGTCAGAAACACACACGCAGCCTAGTTGTCTGAATCTTCAGACAGTGAGTCGGTTTGATGATAAAATGTGGATACGTGCATGTCTAAGCGGCTGAATAATAAAATCCTGCCGGAAATGTCAAATCATCTCATCTTACTTTTAAAAATTTTTGCTTGAACTGGTACACAAAGAAATATCAGTAATTTACTAGTTTGTTAAAGGGTGGCCGAAAAACATCATTGTCAAAATTCCCTCATTGTTGCCCTGAGCAATTTTTTCAGAATTTAAATCTTGTAACGTTTTTATCATAGAATCTTTTATAAATGAAATAGAAAATTAAAATTTCATATTTAAATTTCCAATTTATTTCTATCAAAAGTCATAAGTTTTACAAAAATAGTTGAACTTTTAATCAAAAATTGTTGAATTTTCGGCCTGCAGATACATTTTCAACAAAATTGTCAAATTTCAAAAAATAAGGATTAAACGTTAATAAAATAGTTTAACTTTTAACCAAATAGCTCAACTGTCAAATGAAAAAAAAATTATTTTTTAACACGATTGAATTTTCTACAAAAAAAAAACAGTTCTCAACAAAAATATTATTTCTCAACGAAAAAGTAATAAATTATATTTCGACAAAACAAAAAAAGCGATTTTTCAAGAATATAATTAAATTTTCAAACAAAGATTTAAACTTCCAAAAGATTAATTTAATTTTCAATACAATAGTTTAATTGTTAACGAAATTATTGATTTTTCAACCTACAAAGATTAATTATCAACAAAAAAAGTAATAGTTGAAACTTACACCAAAAAGATCAAATTTCTATCAAAAAAGATGAATATTAAATTCAAAAAAGAAAAATATTCAACAAATAAAGATTTTTCAGCCAAGAAAAAAAATTCATCCAAATTATTGAACCCTCGAGCCAAAAGATGAATTTTCCGTAAAACTATTGAAAGCTCAACTTAAAAGATTATTTTTCAATCAAAATTGAAAATTGCACTTTCTTTTACGAAATTAATTTAAAAAAATACAATTTTCAACAAAATACTTCAATTTTTAACCAAATAGTTGATTTTTCAACCTACAACGATTTATTCTGAACAAAAAATGTTATAGTTCATATTTAAATAAAAAATATTAAATTTTAAAACAATTCAGGAAAGAAAAAAAAGCCATCCAAATTGTTGAACTTTCAAGTCAAGAGATAAATTTTCTGTAACAAAGTTGACTTTTCAACTGCAAATATAAATTTTGATCAAAAAATGGAAAAGTCAAAGTTACAGTTAGAAAAAAATTTAACAAAATAATTGATTCATTAACCTACAAAGATTAATTTTCTTTCAAGAAATGCGATTTTTCAAACAAATACTGTTGAACTTTCAACGAAAATAAATTGATTAAAAAAGACGTATTTTCAACAAAAAATTAAAATTTTAATCAAAGAGATGCATCTTCAACTAAAAATATAAATTTGCAACAGAA
This sequence comes from Acraspis erinacei, assembly GCA_035041075.1. NCBI lineage: Eukaryota > Metazoa > Arthropoda > Insecta > Hymenoptera > Cynipidae > Acraspis > Acraspis erinacei. The sequence continues at coordinate 14,329,765 of JAWWLR010000148.1, read as the reverse complement.
ATTTGTTTATGAAATTTTCGTCAGAAAAGTCTACTATTATATTTTGGTCCATACTTGATCTCGTGTGGCTTAAAAATACTATAATTTAGCTGACAATATAATTATTTGATTGAAAATGTAACTATTTTCTTAAGAAGTTATATTTTTATCAAAAAGTCAAGTACTTTATTAAAAATTAATTTTTTGGTTGGAGATTCATCATATTATGTAAAAATTCAACTATTTCATTAACAATTTAACTGTTTTGTTCAAAACTAGAATTTTTTGCTGAGAATTAATCTTTTGAACAACTATTCTACTTTTAGTTTAAATTTGATCCTTTTAATTGTCATAAAATTCATCTGCTTTTGGTAGAAAATTAATTTTATTGGTGAACAAATCATCTTTTTTGTTAAATATGTAACTATTTGGCTAAAAACCACTCTTTTGTACTTGAAAGTTGAACTACTTTACAAATATTTTTTTTTATTTTTTGCTTGAAAATTTATCTTTTTTGGTTGATAATTAGTCTTTTTTGTTTTAATTTAAATGGTTGGAAATTACATTTTTGTTGTTGATAATTTAATTGTTTGCACTGAAAATTTAACGATTCCATCTTTGGTTAAATGAATATCTATTTTAGTTGAAAATTAAACTATTTGGTTTAAAATGATCTTTATTAATTGAAAATTCATCATTTTGGTTGATAATTCAACTATTTTCGTAAAAATTAGTTTTTAGCATTTAATTCAACTGGTTGGAATTTCTCTGTGGGACAGTCTTTCTTTTTTGCTTGAATGTTCAACTATCTGGTTGTTGATGACATTTTCTCAAAAGAAAAATGAATTTAGAATTCTAAGAATCTAACGTATCGCGAGTAAATATAATAGATTTTTTATTTTGTATTTTGTATTAATTTGATTAAAAATAATGTATTATCCTATTATTCCCCGATTTTAATGCAAAATCGCTCGATTTTCCCTGTTTTCAAAGAATTTTGAGCTACGTTGCCGGGAGGGAGGGGGTCAAGGCAAAACTAGGGTCACCAAAACGGGGGGCGGGTAAATAGACCAAAGTTGTTAACGTAGTTTATGGACGGCTTTGATAAAAATCAGGTGCATGAGATGATGATATGTACAAATGGACATGATTTTTTTGTCATACCAGTAACCTGTGCGTTCCGCAGGTTATTATTGGATTTTAGATTATTATCATTCCAGTGACTTGAATGAAATTTAAATTTACGATCTACAAATGTAAATAATTTTATACAGGCTCTGGGCAAAATCCGATTTCGCGAACACAGAGGTTCGTTATCTTGACGGTATTTCTCAATCACGCTCAGTGTTGGTCAGGGACGTGCGAATCAGTTGTTAGCCTGATGGAGACATATTATTACGAAAAAAGGTTTTTTTCCATTAACGTTACATGAGTTTATGTAATTTTTATTACCAAGTATGATGTGAATTATAAGAAGCGAAGAACTTTATGACACTTTATTTTTAGGATAAAAACATTAAAATAATACAAATTCGGAAATTCTTCATAACAAAAACGAGTTCTATTTTCAAATAATAGGGGCCGTTCATTAACTACATTACACAATAATACTTTTTTTTTATTTGTAAACATAAAAATGAGTGTTTTCTTAAATAAATGTTCTTTTCTAAAGAATTTCTCCTTTTTTACAATTTTTCAAAAAATTCTCCCCTTTGTTTTTTCGCCTAAATGTGAACTGAATTAATAGAATCTACTTAAAAAAATCGAAACGTTTTTCACTGAATGTGAATTCTTTTAAATTAAAAAGTATAGTATATTATTGTCCATAATGGAATGGAATTTTCTACTAAATAGATCAATTCAAATAAATCTATTAAATAGATCAACTTCCATTACTAAAGCTTTCATTGAGAAATTTGTTTTAAATTTGTTTTATTAGTAAAGATCCATCTATTTAATTGGAAATTTGACTATTTTGTGGAAAATTAGTTTATTTGCTTAAAAATGAATTTTTTAATTGGAAATTTAACTTTTCCATTAATTATTGAAAATTGATCGTTTTTAGTAGAAAATTTAACAATCTGATTGAAAATGTATGCATTTTGTTGCAAATTTCTCTTCTTTTATAGAAAAATAAAATTCGATATTGAAAATTAAACAATTTTATTTAAATTTGAACTACTGGATAAAAATAAAAAATTTTCAACTGCTTTAACTATTACATTCTTGGTGAAAATTGATTGTTTTTAGTTTAAAATTAAACTATTTGGTTAAATATTAATTTTGTGTATGAATCAGGTTGAACATTAAAATGCATTATAGTTTTTGTTTAATTAATTTCTTTAATTGGAAATTTAGGTTTTCCATTAATTACTGAAAATTGATCGTTTTTAGTGGAAAATTCAACTATTTGTTAAAATGAATTTTTTTGTGAAAAAAAAATATATATATATATGCTCAGGTTGAAAATGCAACTGTTTTCGGGAAAAAAATTTGTTGCTTATAAATTCAACTGTTTTGTTAAGAATTCGTATTTTTTGCCTGTAAATTCTATTATTTGCCTAGAAGATTCCACTACTTGGATTAAAAATAACTTTTGAATTGCAAAATCAATAGTTTTTTTTAGAGAATTCGCATTTTTAGTTAAAAAAGTAGTCTCTTTTTACAGAAACTTGATATTTTTTGGTTCTAAATGCTACATTTTTTGGCAGAAAAATAATCTGTTTTGGTTCAATATTCAACTTTTTTTAAATTCATTTTTTTTGTATTCAGTTTTTGATATAAATTAAATTACTTTTCGGTTCAAAACTCAACTAATACATTTTTTGTCGAGAATTGATTTTTTTGGTTAAATTCGATTGTTTTTTTATTTAACGTTAAAATCTTCCATTGTTTGAAATATTAGCTGCTATATTTTTTGTTGACAGGTAATCTTTTATGATTTTTAATATAACTGTATACTTGATTAAATCTTGAGCTTCTTTGTTAAACATTCATTTTCGTTTCAGTCGAAAATTCATCACCTTAGTTGAAAATTAAACTATTTTGTTGAAGATTTAATTAGTTTGCTAGAAATTAAAGTATTTTTAAATATTGAATTGTTTTGTTGAAAATTAATCTATTTGCTTGAAAATTTATCTTTGCAGTTTGAAAATGAAACTTCTTTTTATAAAAATTTTTTTAGTTGAAAATAAATGTTCTTAACTGAAAATATAACTAATAAATTTTTGGACGACAATGATCCTTTTTAGCTGGAAATTCAACTATTAAATTCTTAATTGAAATGTTCAATTATATTGTTCAACATCATTTTAGATTCATCTCTTTTGCTGAAAATTCAACTATTTTGTTAAAAATTCGATTTTTCAGATTGAAAATTCAACTGTTTTACAGAGAATTAATCTTTTATCTTAAAAAATCAATAATTTGGATGAACTTCTTTTGCTTTATTGACTAAAAAATCTTTATTTGCTGAAAAGACGTCTTTTTGGTTGGATGATTCATTATTTCATTCGAAAATGCATATAGCTGGTGGAAAATTGGAATATTTTGTGAGAAATTTGTCTTTGTGTTTTTTTTAAATAATTTCTTTTCATTAAAAATGTTTCTGCTCGTTTGAAAATTCATTTTCTTTGTTGAAAATTCTTTTTAAGTAGGAAATTAAATTTCTCGGTCAAAAATGTGAGTTTTTGGTAGAATATTGATTTTATTGACTCAAAAGATCATTTTTCTCGTTAAAAATCCAACTGTGGCTGAAAATAGAGTTTTAATTGAAAATTAATATTTTTGCTCACAAAATTAAACTTCTTTAGAGAAAATTCACCTTTCGGCTTGAAAGTTTAAGGCATTGGATGATTTTTTTTCTATATTAACTACAAAGTGTGCTTTTGTCTAAAACGCACCTTTTGGGTCAAAAATTGGACTATTTTGTTGAAATATATTTTTCTTCCTAGAAAATGATTTTCTTTTATATAAAAAACAACTATGTATTTGTTTTAAAAATGATGTATTTCGTTGATTTAATTCTTGATTTTTTAAAAGATCCTTTTTTGTTAAAAATCCAACGTTTTGTTTGAAAATGAACCTTTTTGTTGAAAATTCAACTGTTTCACATACAAGTTATCGTTTGGCTTGAAAATTAAACAATTTGGATGAATTTTTTTAATGACTAGAAACTTTTTCTGGTTAAAAATTCGTCTTTTTGCTTGAAAAATTAATTATTAAAGTTAAAAATTAAGTTCTTTCATTGAAAATTGGACTATTTTTGAAATTTCTTTTCCTTCGTCTATTTTGGTAGAAAATTAATTTTATTGGTTAAAAGTTCGTCTTTTTGTAGAATTAAATTTAAAAAATTGCTATTTTATAGTTTCTTTTTTTGATATGAGTCACTTGAAAAATAAAAAAATAAGGAAAATTGAATTTAATTAATATGATATGAGTGATATGAGTCACTTGAAACATAAAAAATAAGGAAAATTGAATTTAGTGTGATTGTCTACAAAGATAGCTCTAATTGCAACTCTTGCTATGCAGAATTGTTAAGAAAAAATTTCTAGTTTATTTCTTTCGCTGATATCAGTGGTTACAAAATAAGAAAATTTTGGTTATTTAGACTTCTATGCTGGAAACTTTTCTTTTAGTCTGATTCTTTCGGAGATGATTTAAATTGATGATCAAAAATAAAATCTCTTATGCTAAATTGATCTTTTTTTATATGAATGGTTAGAAAATAAGGAAAATTTGGTTAAAGAGACCACTATGTTGGAAGGTCCTCTTATAGTCTCATCTTCTTCGAGAATGGCTCAAATTGAAGATCTTGGCAAGTAAAATTGAGATAAAAACTAAAATTGTCTACGTTATAGTTTTCTTCTTTCGATATCAGTGTTTAAAAAAAGTAAAATAATAAAAATGAGGAACATTTGGTTATTTAGACTCCTATGCTGGAAGCTTTTATATTAATCTAATAAATTACAGCTCTCTGTATGTTTTTCTGATCTCAGTGTTTACAAAAAAAGTAAAAAAAGAAATAATGAGGAAAATCTGGTTATTTAGACTCCTATGCTGGAAGATTTTCTATTAGCCCGATTTTCTACAAGGATATCTCAAAATTCTGCTCTTGGTGTATAGGATTCCGATTAAAAAAATTAAATTTGCTATATGATATAGTTTTCTTCTATTGATATCAGTAGTTAAAAAATAAGAAAATTTCGTTTATCAGACCCTCTGCTAGAAGATTTAATTTTAGTCTGATATTTTTCGGGGAGGACTCAAATGTTTAATTTAAATTTTCTGAAAAATGTTTAAGAAGAAATGAAATTGGATCAATTTGCCTTGACTTGATGACGTATATTTGATATTCTGATCTTCCCTCCGGTTGTGAAATAAGAATTTAAGTAAATGCAACCAATAATGCTATCGCTGCCATATAACGAAAAGAAATGTCGCAATGAGTCTGATCGAGAGCACCGCATGATAAAATAACGTCTTATATCTCTTCACATATGTGAAGCCCTGGGTGGGTTCGAGTTACAGAGAATCTCAATGAAATCGGGTTCGAGGTTGAAATAATGATGCAAGATGCTGTCCATTTGTAAATAAGGCAGATGTCATAAATGCAGAACAATATTCCAAAGTACAACCGATAATTCTTAAATTTAACAAAGCTATTTATTGCTTCTCGTATTCTGAATTAGTATAAAACTACTAATTGGTAATATTAGTTTTCTACTCATTCAAATAACGCCGATCCATTCACTGCTAATAATTAAAAAAACTACTAATTCAGGGCGTAATAATAACTGACTAAATGAATAAGTAATTATATATCTGCTAAAGGAACTTGTAATGCTAATACTAAATGGATTGGTAAACGGTGGTGCAGTCGCGAGGCCTGGCGGCGCGGCAAGGTGCCAGGATGCTTTTTTGAGAGCCTGGCGGCACCAAGCCACTTTCTTGTCACAGAGAAAATTTTCAGTATTACAAGCCATCCATAAACTACGTCACCAATTTTGGGATTTTTGAACTCCCCCTCTCCCGCAAGAAACGTAACCGTTGGACAAAGACGGATTTCTCGTTTATAAATTTCTTTTAAATAAAATTAATGTTGATAAACTATTGATTTCAATACGAATAACTTTAAAATTCTAATATTTCAAGCCGAAATAGATTGCATTTTCAAGCAAAAAAGGTTTTTTGTCATTTTCATCCAAACAGTTCCATTAACAAATAGATGAACTTTCCAGCAAAAGAGATGAGTTTGTCAAAAAGTAGTTAAAGATTTAACCAAACAGTTAAATTTTCATCCATAAACAATGAATTTTCAACAAGCATGTTGAATTTCGAACCAGAAAACACAATTTTCAAGTAAAAATATAATCGCTAGGTCGAAGAAAATGAAAAAAGAATAGAAATACAAGTTCAATAAATATTTAACAAGAATATGATATCAGAGTAGCAGCAAAACTTCAATCTGAAAATTCTCTAATTTTTCCCGGACCAACTCTTAATTTTCCCTGACCATAAATATTCAAAGACTAGAATATGAATCTTGCAAAAATTCTTTAAACATAATGTTTGAAAAACAAAATAAAATTACAAAATATCCCCCCCCCTGCGTGATAAAGGGTGGGAGTAATTCAAAAAATATTGTTCGTAACACGTGGTGTGGGGAGGGGGTCAGTGGTGGTAACGTTACCAAACTTAGGTAACATTTAGCAAGTTTCCTGATGATAAATGTTAATGAATTATTCTTTTTTTCTGTTTTTGAGAAACTTAAACTTTTCCGACTCTTTCTCGTTATTACACTTAAATGCGAACGAAATTAATAAAATCCACCAAGAAAAACGAACTAATTTTGGTTGAAAAGTCTACTTCATATTACATTTTTGGTTCGGAATTCATCTTGTTTGGTTGAAAATTGTACTATTTAGGTTAAAAATGATCTTCTGGGTTGAACTCTTTCTTAAAATTTTTTTTTTTATATAAACAATTTAACTATTAAATTTATAGTTAAAAATTAATATTTTTTATTAAAAATTGGTCTTTTCTAGATGAAAATTTATGTATCCTATATTAATCCTATATTAAAAGTAGGTATGTGTTGCTGATAGGCATGATCACGTCTATCTCTAGCCTCCTAGATCCTAGTGCGGAGTGCCTTCGAGTCGTCACGATTATCGCAACTATTTACATTATCGATAAAAATATTTATATAGATAAGTTACTGCGATCGTGCAGAACTCGGCTGGGGCTCATTTTTTTTATTTAGTCTTTAAGAAATTTAAAGAATTCATCCTTTGCTCTTTTTTTTATTTTTTCAAAATTCAGATAGCTTACGACTTACAAGTAAACTGAATAAAAGTTAACAATTTCGAAAGCAACTTGTTTTTTGATTATAAGGATAAATAAGCGAAAATTATAAATATTTATACATTTTTTTAAATTTTAGTTACATTTTCAAAGACGACTTCTTTCGATTTATAAATATGATTTCAGAGATATGATTTTTATTTCATCATTTTTTTATTAATATGATTTCAGCCTGAGCTAATTATTTGTAAAGAAAAAATTACAATTTTAATTAATACTTTGGTTAGTTTCTTAATGTTCCTTTTTAAAATTATATGGCCTCACTTTTTTCGAGAATAATTTTCTTATTAGAGTAATAAACAATAAAAATTATGAACATTTAGAAATTTATTTTACTTTCATTTAAATTTTCCAAGACAACTTACATGCTTCTAATTTTAACTAACAATACAAAATTATGTACGTTTAGAATTTTGTTTTATTATTATTTAGCTTTCAATTCCATTTTAGAAGAATATTACGTCCTTTTAATTGTAAATATGATTGAAATCTTAAACAATTGAAAATATTAACTCAGCATGTGCTATTTTTTTTAGATAAGATTAGCATTTGAATTATTTTTTTTAATTTAAAGAAGTTTAGAAAATTTAGAAAATGTGTTCATCCCAGGCTCATTAATCTTTAAAGAAAACGGAGTCAACTAAGACTAGCTTTCCGATAACTTTTTTCTGTGATGCTTCGTCCAAGAATTATTAATTATTTAAACAATTTTCATTTAAAAAATGAGAGCTTAGCTACTTTTCAACGAATAGGCTCCATTTTTCTACAGAATTAATTAAGAATATCTTTACGATGAATTTTTTGTATGATGATTTGCAAATTTTCAAGAATGATTAATTATTTAAACCATTTTCATAAACAAATATAGAGCTTGGCCTTTTTCAATGAATAGGATCAATTAGTTTAGGGTATGAAAAAAGAATGTATTTCCAATAACTCTTTTCTACTATACTTTACAAATATACAATAACTATTAATTATTTCATTAATTTTCATGAACATAATTATAGAGTTTGGCGATTTTTCAAAGAAAAGGCTCAATTTATTTACACAGAATTAACTAAGAATATCTTTCCGATGACTTTCTTCTATGATGCTTTGCTAATTTATGAGAATTATTTGGCCAGAGCAAAGGATAATTGCAGAAAGCCACCTCCTGAATTAATCCGCTCGCAATGGCTTGACATCTGGACTCTCCTCGAGCCGAGATCAATTACTATATGTTTAATATGAAAATGTTTAGAGTTGCACAATTATTTATTCTGCATCGTAAGAGGGTACCCGTGCGAAGCCGTGTACAAATATAATTGATTACAGTAAAAATTCATTTCGCGGTATTTTATTGAATCTTTTTCCAAGTAAAATAATTGCATGCAACTTAATTGGACGCGCACAGAGCGCATATGAGATTCAGGCTTTGTTAAAAATTCGTCTTTTTTAGTCGAAAATTAATCTTCGCGGTAGAAAATTAATCCATTTTTATTTAAATTGCCACTGTTTGAGTCTAAATCATTCTGGTTTGGTTAAGGATTCAATAATTTGGTAGAATATTAAACTATTTTGTTACAAAATTACTTTTTTGTCACAAATTTAACTTCTTCGTAGGGAAATTATTTTTTTTATTAAAAAATCATATTTTTGGGTTTAAAATTCATCCGTTTTATAGATAATTCGTTCGTTTGACTTTAAAATTCAACAATCTTATTAAGAATGATTTATTTTAAAAAAATCGAGATTTCTAGTTCTTCTAGTTCTTGTTTGAAAATTTAACAATTACGTTAAAAGTTCATCTTATTTTAGTTGAAAATGCAACTACTTGCTTGAAAAATAATTTTCTGAAAATTCATATTTTTTAAGATTTCCCTCTTTAATTTAAAATTTGATTTTGTTTGTTGAAAATTTGGTCTTTTCTTTGTTAATAAATCATTTTTTATCTGAAAATTGCATTATTCTATTTTCAATTAAGAGCTTATCATTTATAACTTGAAAATTCATGTTTTGTGTTGAAAATTCAATGTAGAATATGTCGACTTGAAATATTAGGAATTTTAAATAAATTTAAATTTTAAAGTGCTAATATTGAATTTACAATAATTTTATTTGAAAGAATTTATTCCTCCATTATTAATATAGGAATTAGAGGCTGGGGGGGGGGGTCAAAAATATCCTAAAACTGGTAACCTAATTTATGGCAGAGCCCTACCTGGGAGAATAATGCTTGGAAAGAAACCCCCCCCCTCCCGAATTTATTGACTATTTTGTGAATGAACCCTTACGACTTACGTGACTTATGGTCTATGGATCGTCCCTGATCTAAACTCTAATTTATACAAAAGCATGTTTCAAGGTTCCGGGCAAATTTGTGTATACAATAGAGACTTCCGCTGGTCGGAAAGCAATTTGCCGATGGGGCAAGCGCAAAATGGGACGCAATTTGCTAAGAGATTATTTCGCCACCCAGCCACATTCATATATAACCAATGAAAAAAAAAACGAA
>JAWWLR010000148.1:14288025-14302131 GCA_035041075.1 Acraspis erinacei | reverse complement strand
TGGATAAAATAAGAAAACTATGCTTGCTTGAAATTCTTGAACGTGAAGAAATTCTGTAACTCTTTGCAGAATAAACTTGTTTTTATTTCTATTTTCTCCATAGATAGGAATGATAAAAAATAAAATATTGTTTGTTACTAAAAATATTTTCTTGCTATTGAAATAACCCATTTTTCGAACTATTTTTAGCATATTTTTGCAAAAGAGTCCAAAGCGCCCACGTATATCTCTACGTAAGGAAAAGGCGCTTATATTAGCGCCCTCTATAAATAAATTTAATCATATATATAGATCTAAACGTCTAAATTATAAATACACCTGCTTAGTAACCAAAAGGCGGAAGATTTGAATCCGTAGACATAGACAAAATATTTTTGCATTCTACTACATATTACCGAGTATATTCCAAATATGTGTCTGTATTGTGTAGCGTAGCAGTTGGTTGCAAACAGGAAATGATATTGCAAAAAATTGCAAAAAACTCTCTTTTCAGAATGCAGATATTATAAATGGACTTGCGATATACGAGTTTGTTTTAAGCATTTGCAGGATAAAAATATTCATATAACTCGGAAAAAGTGTCATAATTGTTACTGTATTTTTACGAATTCTATTACAGTTAATGCAGTGGAAAATTAAACTTAACTAAAAAGTTTCGTTTTTAGCTAAAAAGATTATTTCGTCAAAAATATTAACTTTGGACCAAAAAAGTCAGATTTTCAACAAATTACGTGAGTTTTAAACTAAAAGAGACGAATTGTAAACCAAAAATCAATCAATTGGATTTTAAGTTAAAATAATTTTTAACCATAAAAAGAACAAATTTTCAACAAAATAGTAAAATTCTCAACCATAGCTGATTCATTTTAATAAAAAGGATGCACAAATCGAAAATAGTTATATTTTTAACTAAATAAATGAATCTGAAACCACAACAATTATTATGAAAAAAATAGTTCAACTTTTAACCAACTAGTTGAATTTTCAACCAAAAAAGATTAATTCTCAACTAAAAATGTAACGTTTGATGTTTCAATGAAACCAATATTTTAATTTCATATCAATAACAGTTGAACTCAAATATAAAAATAATACAATTGCAAACAAATAGTTGAACTTTCAACCAAGAAGATGCATTTTTAACTAAAATTAGGAATCTTCATCAAAAAATCGAATTTTTAACCAAATAGTTGATTTTCAATTGAAAAATATCGATTTTCAATCAAAAATGGAATAGTTCCATTATCAACCAACAAAAAAGAAGAAAGTTGTAACAGAATAGGTAGATTCTCAAATAAAGAGATGAATTTTCAACTCAAATACTTTTCCACTAATACAGATAAATTTTGAAACAAAAATGTAATAGTACATTTTTCTACCGAAAAAAAGAATTTTCAACGATAAATGTAATAAGTGATATTTCTACCAACAATATTTTTAATTTTAAAGCATTAACAGTTGAATTAGGGAAAACAGATGAATTTTCAACTAAATATTTAGTTTTCAATCATCGACCAAAATAGATTCATCTTCTACCAAACAGTTTCAGTTTTTAACAAAGAGGATCAAGTATCTGCCAAAAGAGTTGAATTTTCAAGAATGAAAATTTTTTTTAATCAAGAAAAGTTGATTTTTCAACTAAGAAGCATAACATTATACTAATATTGTTGAATTTCCATCAAAAGAATTAAACTCCCAACCAAACTGTTGCGTTTTTTGCCAAAAGATTAAATTTCTACCAAAAAGATAAATTTTCTATAAAAGAGTTGAATTTAACCTAGAAACATTCTTCAGCAAAGAAAGAAAAAAAAATGCAATTTAATTGTTGAATTTCGAACGAAAGAAATAATCTTCAACCAAATAATAGAATTTTAAAACCAAAAAGATGAATTTTCTACAAAACATTTGAGTTTTCAACAAAAAAGAGTGCATTTTTAACGAAATTCTTTGATTATCATCAAAATAATTAAATTTTTAAGCAAATAATAAAATATTTAACAAAAAATAAATAAATAAAATATGTTATATATTTTAAATAAACATTGAACTTCATTTTTAACTATTTAAAAATATTAGCTGAAAAAACTATAAAGTCTTCACGCAATCATCCAATCAGCATTTGAAAATGTTGATTAGAAAGCGAAATTAAAAGATAAATAAAATATTGAGTTTAAAACTGAACGATTTCAAATAAAAACCTTAGAAATTAAAAACGGTTAAATTGTTACGAAGGTGAAAAGTTAATAATTTAACTATATTTCATTACTTGATGACCATTTCAATTTAAACAATACATTCCTTTTCAAAATATTTCATCCACGCAGTATACAAAATAATTGATAGCTTATTATTATTTTAATAATGGTGAAATAATTCTTCTTTCAATTAAAGATCCAAAATATCACGATTTTGTGAATGTATATAATGCACCTTACTGAAGAATGCGGTTGAGTTATCAATAGTGGTTTTATCGTCATGTTTGATCCCTGTATTTTTAATTGCGAATTCCGCTGGTTTTACTGACACAGGTGTTTCTTTATAGAAAATACAAGACCGCTGTCAGAATCATTTGAATATTTCGAAAGATATAAAAAGTCTTTAGTCGACAGGATTTCCTCATCGGCTTAATATTTATTCCTGCTTCATTACACTGTAAAAACACTGAAGGACAATCGATTCTTCATGTTGATATATGTATACGAAAATTTCCTCTCCAAGACCTCCTCTCCCCCCTGTAACGGAACGTAACTAAATTTTTCTATCCCCTCCCCCTTTTTTCGATTTGGTGGGGAAAATAATATTTAATGCAAAATACTAATTTGGGATATCTATGTGCTTTTAAGGATTATTTGCTTTTTAAAGTTTATATAAACAAAATCAAAATGCAGCAATACAGTTAATCTTCAAACCAATAGATGAATTTTCAACAAAAAAAATCATTATTAACGAAAAGATAATATTGGATATATTTCAAAACAAAATATTTTTACTTTAAATCAAAAACAATTGAAATAATCCAAAAAATACTAATTCGCAACAAAATAGTTGACTCCTCAAAAAAAAAAGATCTTTAGATTCTTGACTTTATTTTCAGGAATTCTGCATATTATTAACTTGATTATTGGGCATTAAGTAGAATTTTAAATTTAATCTAATTTAAATTTCTTATATTTTTATTTTCAGCTAGTAATTTTTTTAACGAGAAAAGATGAAATGTTTTCAAAAAGAGGCTTGTTTTATATAAAAGTTTAATTTTTTTAATCCGGAAATATGAATTTTTACCCAAAAAGTTATATTTAATCAAATGAATTTTTTACCAAAAAATTAATTCTCAACGAAAAATGTAATAGTTGAAATATAAATCCAAATAGATTTTAATTTTAGATAGAAAATAGATGAATTCATGAAAACAACTGAATACATTTTTAACAAAGTAGTTTAACTTTGAACCTCGTAGTTGAATTTTCAACCGAAAAAGATGAATTCTCAACGAAACATATAATAGTTGAATTAAAATAAAAAAGAATACAAAAATTTGAATTAATCTTTTATAAGCAGAATAAGAGAATATTTTAGAAACTGATTTAAAATTTTAAAATTTATTTATCTACTTATTTATTTTAAACAAAAAAGATTTTTCTATCATAAAAATAAATTTTTAACATAATACTTGCATATTTTCATTAAAATACTTAAATTTTTAACAAAATAATTTAATTTATACCTAAAAATATGAATTATGAACAAAAAAGTATAACAGTAGATATTTCAACAAAAAAGGTTAAATTTCATTTTTTAAATTAATTTTAAAACCAGAAAGACGACTTTTCAATAAATAAAGATTTTTCAGTCATGAAAGAAAAAAAGTGCAACTACATTTTTGAACCTTCAAGCTAAAAGACAAATTTTGTTACAAAAATTGAATCCTCAACAAGAAAAAAATAATTTTAAGCAACAAAATTAATTTTCAAGCAAAGAAATAAAACTTCATTAAACAAAAAGATTCAACGAACCAGTTCAATTTTTACCCAAACAATTGAATTTTCAATTAAAAAACATCAATTATTTTCAACAAAATAGTTCAAATTTCAATCAAATAGATGAATTTTCGACTAAAAATATGATTCTTCCACACAAAAAAATTGCTTAACAAAGTGCTTTAATTTTCAATCAAGCAGATGCATTTTTATCCAAGTAAGATGCATTTTTTTTACTAAAATAGATGAATTTTAAACTAACAATATTAATGTTCAACAAAAAATGATTTCTTAACAAAGTGTTTCAACTAAAATTAAGGAAAAAAGTTGAATCCTTAAGCAAAGAAAATTTATTTTCAATCAATATTAAAATGACAAATTTTCAAAAAAATAGTTGAATTTTTATCCAGAAAACATTTCAGTTGACTTTTCAAGACCACAATATGAATTTTAATCAAAAAGTAAATTTTATACGAAAATAGTTAAATTTTCAACCCAAAAAGGAGAATAAAAAAAACAGTTGAATTTTCAAACAAAAATATAAATATATATACAAGGAAAATAAATGATTAACTAGAAGATTATATCGGGGTTAGCACAAAACTTCATTTTAAAAATTCCCTGATTTTTCCCGGACCCTCCCTGAGATTTTACGTAATTGAAATAAAGTCCCTAAACTGCAGTATAGTTGATTTTAAACGATCCTTAATTCAATATTACATTAAATGATACATATGATAATATTAATAATTTATAACAGGTAAACGTATTTGAATACATTATATATATATATAACTTCTTATCAGAAATTTGAGTTTTGGTGATATGAAAAGAAAACAGGAGGTGTAAAAATAATCAACGGTTTTCGACTAATATACATAATTGGATAACATGAAATTTCCGGTGGCGTTGGATGATATATATCTCCCGCTTATCTGGATTCTCTCACCGGAAGTTGGGCTTTACGTATGAAGGAAATTGTAGGGAAGAAGGACTTCCGCATTTTAGTTTCTATTTGTGTCAAAGTTATCGTCATATGATAACAGCCAAACAACTCTGCCCTAACGCTCGTCAGTTTTAATCAAATATAGCTCAGCTGGCTATATTTGTGAGAGGACACGCATAAGACAGCCAGGAAGTAGTCCACTTACGCTTTGAGCAAAATGACACATGACACAAGCTGTGTTCCATAAATCTACAATATGTTACACTCCAAATTTTAATTAGTAAAAATTGTCTGAGTCAAAGTCAATTTTTACTGATCGGTTCAATTCTAGTTTAAAAAGGTCAATTTTCAACCAAAAATAGAATACTTAAATTTAGTTTAGTTTTCAGCTAAACGAATGAATTTTTAACTAAAATGACATATCATTAACAAAATCAAGGAATTCTTAACAAAGCTACTCAAAGATGAGTTTTCGAGAAATTACATCAAGTTTTTACCAAACAGAGGATCCTTCTACTAAAATGATGAGCCTTTAAAACAAAAAAAAATGAATTTATAACAAAGTATAGTTCAACCAAGTTGCAAAACTTTCAATAAAAAAGAAGAATTCTCCAGAAAAAATGTAATAGTTGATACTTCAGCTAAAATTTATTTGAATTTTAAATTAAAAACAGTCCATATTTCCATCAAAACGATTTTAATTTATAATAAAAACAGTTCCGTTTAATCAAAAAGATTAATTTTCTGGGAAAAATGAATTTTCTACCAACAAAGACGAATTTAAAAAAAATATATAAAGTTTCAGAAAAATAGTTGAATTTTCAAATGAGAAGTCCATTTTCAACCAACAGTGCAATTGATACATTTTCTGTTAATGAAATTAATTTACAACAAAAAATAGAATTTTCGATAACGAATTATTAATAAAAAAAACTGAATTTTAGACCAAGTAGTTTAACTTTCAGCCAAGTAGTTTAGGTTCCAACCAAATAGTTGAATTTTCAACCGAATAGTTGAATTTTTATCTAAAAAATATTAACTTTCAACAAAAAATTGAATAGTTCAGTTTTTAATTTAAAAACCATTTTATAACAACGAATTTTAAATAAATTAATTAAAATTTTTAACAAGAAGATGATTTTTGAAGGATGAAGATTTATTTTTTACTAATAAAGACAAATTAATCTAATCGCAGTAACGTCCACTAACTGATTTAGTCATTTTGATTGATCTATACTAGGTAATTTTTAATTACCTAATCACTAATAACTTTCACTAATTGAATAAGTAATTTTGATTGACTTTAATCCGGAAATTTCAATGTTTTAACCAGTTATTTATGGTTAATTTAAACTATTTATTGAAATATAGGAATTTAATTAGGAATTTTAATTTAGAAATAATTTTACTATTTTATTATAGCAGACAAATCAGTCACCTCTATAGACGGAATTATTCAGTGATCAATTTCGGCATATTCATCTGTAGGGTTTTGTAACACTTGACACTTCTCTGATCAAGGAATAAAATTTTCAACCGAATGATACATTCAAGACGAATATTAAAGACATACAAGAATTTAGTATTTGCCTTTATAACCAAATAGTTGAATTTTCAACCAAAAAATATGAGTATAAGAAAATTTTTGAATTTTTTTACCAAATAGTTGAATTCTCTACCAAAAGACGAATTTTCAACCAAATAAATGAACTTTCAATCAATTGTTGAATTCTCAGTGAAGAAGGTTTGTATTCTACCGAATTAGTAGACGAATTTTCAACCAAATTTCAATAATTTCAAGCTAAAAAGTCGAATGTTATAGAAAACAGTTAACTTTTAAACCGAAATAAAAACCTTTTTAACAACACACTTACTTTTCAATAAAAAAGAGGACTTTTCAAAAAATAGTTTAATTTTCCATTAAAAAAATAAATCTTCAACCAAAAACGAAAACGTTAAATTTGATGAATTTTAAACAAAAAAGATTAATTTTCTGCCTACATAGACGAATTATTAACAGAAAGCATGGATTTTCTACCAAAGTACTAGAATTTTCAACAATTAATAAAAATTTTGAACAAAAAATATTAATTTTCAACTAAAAATTCCATTTTCAACCAAATAGTTTAGTTTTGTACCCAATTTTTGAACTTTTAAGCCAAGCAGGCAATTTCTTCAACAAAAAGTTGAATTTTCGACCAAAAAAGAAGAGTCTAACAAAATGCTTGAATGTTTAACAAAATAATTAAACTATTTAAAAAATAGTTGAGTTTTCTTTATACTTATATTGCACTTCTCTGTATAGAAAAATTCCTTTTCTGCAGAATTATTTCTATTTATTTGAAGAATAAAATTAATAGATTGCCATCCAACTATATTTGTCATTGTAATAAACAATTTTCGTAAACAAATTCAACTATTTGGATTTCCGTGGAATCATTTCTTTTCATCTAAACAAAAAAAACTTATACACAATATACTACAATATAACAACATTTGCAAGTTTTGCAAACAATTTTTATAAAAGAATTCACTTATTAGACTGTATTATTTTTATTGTCACGAAAACTTATTTCATGCGGAATAAGTATTCGTGTCAATATAATAGCAGTCAAACAAGTGAGCATATTAATAGTGAGTTTGCTTATTAAAATTGTGTATAAAAATCCCAAATATTGTTGGATGCTATTGTGAAAAATTTTAATCTTGAGATGAAACAAACTGATTCCGCAAGAATTATAATTTCAAAATTTATTTATTTATAAGTATTTTTTATAACAATGACTTTTGTTTCATATCAGTCTAGGTATATATTTTTTATTCTTCAGATCAAAAGAAATTATTCGATAGAAAGAAAAAATTATTATCTATCCATAGAACGGCCAAATAGGTTAATTTGTTTATAAAATTTTATATAACCATGACGTATGTTATTAATTAGCGGTGTATTGTATATAAATTGTATTCTCCACATGAATCGTAAATATTCCGAAAAAAAGAAAAATGGTATGAAAATGCAGAATAAGTAAATTTGTTTATAAATATTTTTTACAGCAATGACAAATGTTGTTGCATGGCAGTTTATTATTTAGAAATTTTATTTTTCAGTTGAAAAGAAATGATTCAACAGAAAAGAAAAGTTTTCTGTTTGTAGAAGTGCAAAATAAGTGAATTTGTTTATAAAAATTGTTTTAACATTTAACTATTATTGTTTTTTGTACTTGAACGCAATTAAACCGCAGTTATATTCATTGATTTGTTTATAACAAATAAGAAATCTGAAACTTCTGTTTGATTACAATTGTTGTTAGTAAAAACCGGTGTCATAGTACTGATTTACTAAATAATCGTTTTTCTACAAAAAAGTGAAAAATCTTGAAAAATAATACTGATTCAATCAAATTTAAAAACAGAGAGAAATCTAACAAAAATGCATTGCAAAAATTTATTTAAACACCAGTAAAATAAAAAGTATTAACTTACCAAATATAAATGCTCATCATTAAAAAATTTTAACCCTAAAAGTTAAAAATAACAAGAAAAATTAAAGTATACAGTTTTAAATGCTTAATCTGAATTGTAAACAATTAAAATTTAAACAAATTGATTTATCGATTTCAATTCTTTGAAACAGATTGTTTAAAATTAATTCTCAGCAATTTAGTATTTTTGGTAATGGATCTTTAGTTGAAGTGATTGCATAATTTAAATTTTACAAAATAAAAAATTGGTCAATTTATAATTTTAAATCTATGATAATGAACCTGTTGAAATTGGAATTCATTCAAAAATAGTTATTTAACTATAATAGTTTGAAATTAACCTATTTCAAAATTAAGTGTTCAAACAGGACGACTGGAAAATTCCGAAAAATCAAATTCCCGACACTGAAAGATTCCCGAATTGGAAAATCTCCGAATAATAAAATTCCCGACTGAAATTTGCCGATTTATAAAATTTCCGAATGGAATAAACTATTAAATTTTTTTCTTCATATAGAAGATTAATTGAAACATTGCAATTAAAATTATATAATTAATGCGGGGGTTATATTGATCCTTTAGATTATTACGAAGAATCTAAGATTATTTAACATTACAATTTTTTTTATTAAAAATAAATGTTTTTTTTTTATATTCGGGAATTTTCTGTGGGGAATTTTCAAATTCTATAATATAATAATAAGTGTCAGGAATTTACCAATTATGGAATTTTACTATTCGGGAATTTGGCAGAGTCGGGAATTTTATTTTTCAGAACTTTTCAGTCATCCCGTTCAAACTTTTGGATCTGACATTGTTGAATGTAACACTGCTTCAAATAAAAATGGCTTGATTGCCAATTTCGAAATTCTACCTTGAAAATCGTACCTTTTCAGATTTAAACCTCTAAAATCATAAGTAATGTCGTAATAGACTCAAAATTTACTTTTAGGAATACTAATGATAAGTCCACTTTGTAAATGGTAACCAACAAATTTAATTTACCACTTGTATGCTTTAAAAAAATCGTTGTGCCAAGGTCAAAATCGTCAAATAAAAGAAACTCAAATAAAATTATAAAATTAAACAAATTAATTTAAATATTCAACAATTACCATTTTTTGTTAATAAACAATTTAAAATGCATACAATTGATTCTTTTAAATGAATCCCTTTAACTCAGCAATTGGTACAAAATAAAATTAATTTTAAATATTCCAAATGGATATAAAGTCATTTTAAATAGAACTTTTGAAAATGATTGATTTGGACAATATCAGATTCAAAGTTTGGTTTAAAGTAGCATGCGCTTAAGTTTGAAAAATGTAAAGCGCAAAACCAAAACTGAATAATTTATATATTATAAAACCATTGAGTTGCACAATTATTTTTGAAATTTGCCACATTTTTTTGTTTCAGTCTGACTTTGTTATTCATATAATCTGTCATATAATCATATAATCATATAATATAGAGACACAATAAGTTATAATTTAATAGATCACATTTTAAGAATAAATTTGTATCAGTGGAAATTGACTGATTCAAATCTAAAGGAAAATCAATATATTTTAATGTGAAGTAGAGTAATGTATTTGACACGAGGTCTCAATCAGGTAATAAAATATTTCCTTGTGTTCTTTGACGGTCGCCTTTCAAGGAAAAGGAAACTGAACTTAGGTTACCTCGAACTAAAAAAATTGTTTCGTGAAGCAATTGCAAACATTGCTTCATTTTATGATCAGCTGTAGCATGGACCGTCACCTAATTATCTTACATAACAATAAAATTCACAGCATCGATAAAGAGTTTAGCATTGAAGAGAAAATAGCACAGAATAGTAAATTTAATTATTTATCTTTGAAATTTTTGTTTGAACAGTGATATCATTATTACTTCATATGCAATATTTGCTCAGACTGTTGGTAGTTTCTAATATACATTGTCACGCTGCTGTTTAAATAACAAACAAGAAGATATGCTCTGTCATTTAGTACATAATAATTAAACAATTGCACAACTCCTTTTATTAGTTACAAATCGTAATAAAAGCGCCTTTTATTTACTTTAAAAGAAATTCGAGAAGACAAGATTTTTTTTATTTTCCATTTAGCCATTCAACCAATCATTGATCAGGTTGTGAGACGAAAAGGATTTTCAAATAAGCGATGCAATTACAGCATTTATATCCTTGAGTTTAATTTTTTAGATTTTTAGAATAATATTTAAGAAATTATTTATGTAATGCTTTCTTTATTATTAATATCTTCATGTAGTAAATTTTATCCACCTCATTGGGTATGGCTTCCATCTCAACTCTTTATTGTATATACCTTCTTTTGTTCCGAGGCGAAAAAGTACAACTTTATCCATTTGAAAATTACCCGCAACAAAAATTCAATTCTGTTGTTTTCTTTGAAAAGATATTATGTTAGCGATATTACTTTGCGAAAAAAAATCATAAATATCCGACCATGAAAAGTTGAAGCATTGAGTCTTCAGACGAAAAAAAATTATGCAAGATACTATTGTAAAATTAAGTCTACTTTCGAAATATCCTCTATATTTTTGCACGAATTAAAATATTTTTTAACTTTTAAAAGATTGTTGACAGTGAAACGTGCTCTTTGTTTATCAGTGATGAACTCATTTTTCGTATCAAAAGATTACAATCATAAAGAACAAGAATTTGAACCATACATGTGATTCATCTGTAAGCGTTCACTTATACTCAAACTTTATAGACATTATTAGAGCATGACATATTAATCTTTTATTACATTTTAAACAGGAAATAAGATTTATGCTGTTATTTTCAAAATTTAATGCATGTTTCACTGTTTATTATTATTGATATTGCTCAAGAAACATTCGCAACAATTTATAACTTTTTCCTTCTTTGTAAAAAGCAATTGAGTTTAGGTACACGAAACTGAACAAACATTTTGGATCTCAGCGATTTCATAACTATTGAAACAAGTGCTGATGTTTCTATTTTTGTATTTTTTATCGTGTATCTTTCGTTTAATGGGGATTCAACACCTGCATTCTAATTTTCTATTTATAAATTATTTACACTTGTCTGTGTTTACCAAAAATTTAAATATAGATGATTACGAAAAATCAACTAGTCATCATGTGAAACGTAAAAAGTTATACGATTTTTTTCAAAATTAAAGGAATTATAATTACATTGAGGTATAAAAATAACAAAAAGTAATAAACTAATATCAGAGATCAGCGGTTCAGTAGTTTAATTTTAGGTAAAAAAGCGGATTTCTTTCGAAAAAAGGAGATTAAGGCAGATTTTTTTCATTTTATATTTAACAAGTTTTCTAGTTATTTTTTTGTTCAATTTTTTAACTGATTTTGAAAAATCTATTGAATTCATCAGTGCTTTATACTAATTCAAGTACAGTTGAAAAATGCTCATGTTTTTAATTTTTTGTTTGAATATTCTTTTATTAGTAGATACATCCCTTGTTTTCATTATTTATTTTCTGCTGATTACTTTTCAATACAGAATCCTGAGTGGTTTAAATTCTTTTTCTAAGTAAGCTTATAGTGTGAAAAAAATAAATAAAACAAATTATTCAGAACAATAACAAAAGTATATTGACTAACATCTTTTTTAAATGCTCAGTATCTAACATGGGTAAGCTACTCTTTTGCAAATTATTTTTGAGTTCAAAAATTGTATTCTTCGACAAATTTTAAACTTTGTCCAATGTGATTAAAAATCATTTTTAGAAAGAAGAAATGACATCTTTTACTGGATTTTATGAAAAAATGACAGAGTTGTTTGAAAACATTTTTCTCTTATTTTAACTCTTTCTCTGCAATTATTTTTCACAAATTAATTTTCTTACCTATTTAATTCTTAAAAAACAGTTTTTAAGAAACATAATTCTTTTTTAGCCTTCTTGTGCAATTTTGTTGCACAATTTTGTTTTTTGAAGATTACGTTGATTTAAAGAATGTACTTTCGAACGTTTCGATTAAAATATTTTTTAGATTCTTTTTATGTTCTAAAATGATCAATAATTAATAAGCTGGTTAATCTTTTCATAATATGAAATTGCATAAACATTGAATTTTAATTGATTTTCATTAGGAAACGTAATTTTATTATTTACTTTGAGGTTATGTAATTACATATTGGCTATAATTTTTATGATAAAAGTTTATTTTTTATTTAAAATACCTTCATTCAAATTATATATTTTTTTAATTTTCACGCGATGGTCTGAAATGATGATCTGAATTCAATTTAAAGAATTATATGTTCAAATGTTTTTTTTTTAATTTGTATAAAAGGTTATTAATAATTTAAAATTTAAGTAATGCAATGCAATTTTTTTAAAGAATATGAAATAAAGGTTATTTGAATATTTCAATGAAATAAATTGCTCAATGCTTTTTCTGTATTGAAATTATTGATTAATTATTCATTGATTCCAATAAAACTTAAATTTTCTGGAATCATTTCAAAAGATTATTATTAAATAAAATGTTTTGAAATGGAAGTTTAAATATAAAATAATATATAAAGTAAAAAATACTTGAATTTTTTAGTGAAAATTATAGTTTAATGATTCTTATTTTGTGGAATGATTAATTAATTATTAGTTTATAATTTTTTTTCAGAATATTAAATTAAATAAAGATTAAAATTTAATTTCTTAAAATTAAGTAACATATATTGATTATTTACTTGAAGGTTATATAACTGAATGTGAATATTGGATATAATTTGTATAATAAAGGGTATTTATATTCCAAATACCACTATTTAAATTATGTAATTTTTCAAATGATTCTGATGTTGTGAAATATCTGTCTGCAGTCAATTTTAAAAACTATATGTAAATTTTTTTAATTTGTTCTGAAATTAGTATAGAAACTTACTAATAAATCAATTTTTTATATGAAAGTGAAAATTAAAAAAAATGTAAAGTAAAATTTTTTTCAATGTTTGAATGAAATAAGAGTTTAATACTTCTTATGTTATGAAAAGATTAATTATTAGCTGAATAATTATTTTTACAATATAATAATTTACTTAAAGAATACATTTTTTTTTTAATAAAGTATATGAATTGATTATTTATTTGAAGGTTATGTAATTGAATATTAGCTATAATTTTTAAAATAAAAGTTTTTTAATGTTTAAAGTAGCCCTATTCCAATGATATTATCGGATATTATTTTTGTAACTTTTTGTGATGTGAAATGAGTATCATAATGCTGATTTCGAAATTATATGCACATATATTTTAATTTTTTCTGGAGTAGTTCAAAAGGTTATTAATAATTCAAACTTTCAAAAAAATATATGAATAATTTAATGAAAATAATTTTGTAATGCTTTTTATGTTATGAATAGACGGATGAATTATTAACTGATTCATTGTTTACAATGTTACATAAAGATTGAATTTTAATTTTTCTACATCAAGCAACGCAAATTAATTCTTCATTTTAAGATAATGTAATATTATTGAAAGTTAACCTTTTTGTTAAAAATTTTTTTTTTTTGAAACTCCATGTTTTTGAGTTGAAAATTAAACTGGTTTTTAGAAAGTTCGTCTTTTACTTTTGAAAATTCAACAATTTGGTAGGAAATGTAAAATCTATTTGGTTGAAAATTCAAATAATTATGTACAAAATTACTATTGCGTTGAAAGCTCATATTTTCGGA
>JAWWLR010000148.1:14269679-14281662 GCA_035041075.1 Acraspis erinacei | reverse complement strand
AACAAGCAACGATGTGTGAGCAAGTGCATTATCGTGATGCAAAAGACATGTACGACCTGATGGCAAGAACTCATGATGCACCACGCCATTGTAATCGAAGAAAAGAGTGAGCAAAACCTTCACATGTGACCGAAAATGGCGTGCTTTTTTCGGTCTTGGGGATTCAGAATGTTTCCACTGAAACGTGTTGAATGACGTCGTTGACGTCATTCATCAGCTCCCGATCGATGTTTATACGACGGTTGTTTTGCTCAAAATTCAGCAATTTCGGAACAAATTTAGTTGCCACACCTTCACGTTTTCATTGATTGTTGACATGAGCTTGCACCACTTCTAAACACCTTTTTTTCTCAAAGTAGACCGGCCAAATGTCACAGTCAACATTTCAAGTGCGTTGGAGTACTTAATTTTATTTTTCACGCAAAATTTAATACAGATTCTTTGATCCATTTTTACAAACAAACTAAACTTATAAAATGGCTGATTATGTCAAAATATGTTGGGGATATGTGTATCAACATAGCAAAACAAAAAAATCAAAAACCAAATGCACTTAGCCCGCGAAATTTGAAGTCACCTTTTTTTTAACAAACCTCGTATCAGGTGTTGCGGTTAATAATTCTTAATTTTTTTAAGAAATGGCGTTGCAAAGAATCGATAGTTCACAGTCGTAACTCCTATGACAATTTGTTGCTACGAAATAACCTTTCAAAACGCCATTTATAAACAAACGATTATGATTTAGCTTTGTATTGTTTTCGTGGGTTGAACATGTCGAGTTTCGAGCAAAGTAAAGAGTATTTGCGGCATGCACTCCTTTTCTTGTTTAATCAAGATGAAAGAAAGATTTTTTTACCTTAGATCGTAACTGGAGACGAAAAATGGATATATTTGCTAATCCGAAATGCAGAAAGTCATGGGTTGATCCAGGGCAACCATCAATATTGATTCTAAGATTGCATCGCTTTGAAAAGAAAATAATGCTTTGCATTTGGTGAAATCAGAAGGGTGTCGTGTACCACGATCTTCTAAAACCAGGTGAAACTGTTAATACCATTTACTACCGTCAACAAATGATCAATTTGTGTGATTCTGTGATTCTGTAGCACGACAACGCCCCAGCACACGCAACGCAAGCGGTCAAAGGCACCATTTTTGAAGTTGCTTGGGAACTCTGACCTCGCCCGCAGTACTCATCAGACTTGGCACCTTCTGACTACCACTTTTTTTCATCGATGTCTCACGCACTTTCCATGAATAACTTCGACAATTACGAAGACATAAAAAATGGGTTGATGAATGCACCACCTCAAACGATGAACGTTTTTTCTGGAAGTACATCTACAACTTACCAGAGAGATGGAAAACATGTGTAGATTCTAATGGTGCATACATTGAATAAACCACTTTATACCTTGTTGCAACGAAACTTCAGTTTTTTATATTTATGGCTATTTATGGCAAAGTTATTATAATGGTGTGGCCGGTATGGCCATCTTTCTCTTAACTTTTTCATGCTGTCCTTAGTTATTTCCTTCCTTCATCATTCTTTTTCTCGACGTATTTTTTAGACAATCCCAAACCGCAGTCCCCTCGTCGGCAAATTTTTTATCAAACCGGTCTCCTTTACCCATTTTCTGAACCTTCATAACCCTTTTTCCCATGTTTTGCTAGTACTTCTAACGCTTTTACTACCTTCCAAATGCATTCCTTGAACCTCACCCATCTACCCTCCCAGTCAGCACCTTAAATAAAATGTTCATCCAGTTTAATTTTTAAATCAGGAATACTTTCTAAATTTTCCTAAACTATAACAGAAATTTCAGTAATGGTAACTGAATAAAACTTCAGTCACACATTTCAAAAAATTCTGTTAAAGTTTAGGTATTTTCAGTTATACTGTAAATGAAAATTTCAAGAGGTTAACATTTTTTTTCTGTTCTTTAATTTTAATATAAAACATGTAGTCTATATATTCGTACTGAGAATATAAATAGCAAGAAAATATGAGTTAAGTTAATACAAACGACTTTTTATGTATCTATGTTATCATGGGACACACACACACACACACACAAATTTATATTAAAATTAATGAACCAAACAATATTGTCTCTATATTCAGAAAAAATTAATTTGTAGCAAAATAGTTAAGCAAACTGTAGTATTTTTATCCGTGAAAGGTGAAATTTGTACTAAAGCAGATGAATTCTTAAATCAAAAATACAAATGAACAAAAAAAGATTGAATTTTTATCCCAAAAAGATTTTATTTTTACTTTTTAAAATCAAGATATAAGTTTCGACCAAGAAGTAAATTTTCTACGAAGATTATACTTGAATTTTCAACCCAAAAAGACAATGTTTTAAAGAAACATTTGAATTTTTATTAAAAAGGGATAAGCTTTTTGAAAAAATGATTGAATTTTTATACAAAAAGTTGCATTTTTATCCAATAATGATGCAATTTCTAGTAAAATAGATGAATGTTTGAAACGAAAAGACAAATTTTCGAAAAATAGTTGAACTTTCAACCAAAAAGTATTTTAGTTTGAATTTTTAGCATCAAAATATGAGTTTAAACAAATCAGTCAATTTTCTACGAAACCGCAGTTGAATTGTCAACCCCAAAAGATGAATTTTCATGACAAAAATTGAATTTTCAACAAAAACGGGTGTATTTTAAATAAAATTGTTGAATTTTCAAACACATAATAAAATTTATAACTAAAAAGGTTATCTCAACTGCAAAAAAAATATAAATAAAAAAATACTAACAAGAATATTATATCAGGGTTACCGCAAATCTTCATTTTTACTTTTCTCTAATTTTCCACCGACCAATATTTCATTTTCGCTAACCATATTAATATTCAAAGACCAGAATGTTAAACTTGTAAAATTTTGAACTTAGAATCTTTTATAAACGAAATAAAACAATATTCAAATTAAAATTGAAAAAATATCAAAATCATTCTACTTGGCAGTTTAAAGTAATAGAAATTTTGTTGCCATTTAGGAATTTTAGGAGATTTTTTGACTTTTCAGAAACCGCTTCTGAAGTTAACTAAAAATTTGCTAAATTTACCATAAAAGTTACTGAATTTCATTTTCAGCAAAATAACTTCGTAAATTACAGTTACTTTAGTGTCTTAAATACGTCGGAATTTTCCGAAAATTTCAAACAGTGTGCTCTAGCCAGGTTTCTTGAAATATGATCACCTTATATTCTCTCAAAAATTCGTCAGAGTTCAAAACACATTCCTTCCGCCTGAGATGTTCAATGACAAACATTTAATTACTTTGCAACCGACCTCCTCGAACTCGAATGATTACCTTCACTCCTTCTTTATCATCCCAAAATTAAACCTTGATTTCTAATTCTCGACTTGCAGTTCCAGTTTTCATCTGCTCCTTTTTGTTGCTATCTTTTAAATTTTTTTTGTCAATAGTGCCGTTAATCCTAATCCGAGCTCGTGTTTTACTCCCACTACTGTGCTTTTCCCTACTCTCCCAAAGTTCGGATCCGACTTTCTCAATAATGCCGCGCGAAGATTATACGAATTTACACTTTTACGCGTCACTATTGAGAATGGGCTTCCGAAATTCGTGCGCGTTCTACTGTGATGTTTGTGCCTTTAGCCGCTTCTTGACACTCATTAATTACAAATTTTCCTCCCATGAGGACAACCTCAGTAGGACACCCCCTCCTATTATTCCCATTTCTTTAATGTGAATTTGTATACCCGTCAGATTCCAGAGTACCATCTGCATTCGTTCACCATCGTCCACCCGCCTGTGGTTCTACCCCCCCCCCTCCCACCCACACACACAAACACTTTTATCCAGTCACATATCCTAAGGATATATTCAATTCTAATGTCTAAGTCTGGTTAATTTATAATTATTCTAATTTATGATTTTTAATTCAGAAATTCGAAGAACAATTAGATTTTAACAATAATTAGACATTAAGGTTCAATAATTGTTCCTGCTTTTACTTACAAACAATAATTGTAATTGCCAAAAAAATATTATAGATTTTATTAATGATGTTTAAACAAACAAGATGTTTGTTTAAATTAACAAAAATATTGTTTGAACCAAATCAACAAGGAAAAACAAAAAATGTATTTGAATCAAACAAACATTGGTTTGATCCTATATCAAAGAAATAATTTGTTTGATTCAAACAAACATTTTTCTCGGTGTACAATCTTCTGGAATATTTTTTGAGGTGACTGAAACATCCCGAAAAATAAAGTTCCCGAATTGGAAACTTTCGTAATAATAAAATTTCCGAATAATAAAATTTCCGTATAATAAAATTCCCGAATAATAAAATTCTCGAATTGTAATATCTCCGAATAATGTTTAAAGTTTCTAAAATTATTATTTAAATTAAAAATAACAATAATTGAAAAAATGTTCACCAAGAAATATATATTTTTCAATTATTTTAATTTTAAATTCAAACAATAAATTTAGAAACATTACAAAAAAATTCAATATTTAATTATTGTATTTTTCATAATCAAGTTATATTTATAAGCAAAATGATTAATTGTTTAAATGCGGTAATATGATAAGCTGTTGGGAATTTTCCAGTGTCGGGAAGCTTATTATTCGGGAATTGTATTATTTGGGAATTTTCCAATTCGGGAATTTAAATATAAAAATTCCGAAATAAAATTTCACGACACTGTGAAATTCCCGAATAATAAAATTCCCGAATAATACAATTTTCTAATCATAAAATTCCTGACTGAAAATTGCCAAATTATAAAATATCCGAACTACAAAATGCCTGAATCATAAAATTCCAGAATATAAACAATAAAAAAAATTTTACAATGACAAATTTTATAATTTGAAATATAATTTTAATTGTAATAATTTAATTAATTATACAAATAGAAAATTTGTATTGCTTAAATTTGAGAATTTCATAATTCGGGAATTTTCTGTTTCAGACGTTTTATAGTTTGGCAATTTTCTGTGGGGAATTTTTAAATTCGGTAATATTATAAACTGTCGAGAACTTCATTATTCGGGAATCTTCCATTTCGGTAATATTATAAATTGTGCGGGAATTTTGTTATTCGAGAAATGTATAATTCGGGAATTTTACAGTGTCTGAAATTTTATTTTTCGGGATTTTTCAATCACTTTTTCGAAATCTTCAAAAAAATGATTTGTTTACAAAATTTTTTTAATTTCTTTTTCTGAATTTAAGGTATAAGATTTAATAATACTTAATTAGAATGTAAACTTGTACTGAACTTGCTGAAAGAAGAAATTGTGTCTAATAGAATGTTACTCTGCAGGTTTATAGGCAAATTGCATCCATATACAATATGTGTAATAACGTGTTGAATGTCACGTATAGCGAGAAGTGTATAAAAAAATAAAGACCATATTTATAATATTTATTCACGAGCATACGTATGATTTACTGAAACACGTGCTTGTAATCTGTAGTGTAAGTGGTTTACGTGTACATTCTATACGTTTAGCGCGTGTCCGTGCAGAAATATACCCACGTATGCATTTCACAGTGGCGGTACTGAACCGGTAGGGTCGCGCATGCGCAAACTCTTCATTCACGGATTCAACGTGGAATTCACCAAAGCAAGCAAGATCCAGGTTGTTTCACATTTTATACGCCTATTGACTTAGCAAAAACAGCTCTACTCTTTGACAGAGGCGGCAGAGCCCTAGGGGGCACAGGTGACAATGCCCCCCGATCCCTCTGAGACGGAGTGATTAAATTCATCAGATCGTTTGGATTTTTTCAAAAATCTGCTGAAATCCTTGTAAATTATTTGAAGTGTTTGTGAAATATTTTTAATCTATCCGAAGCTTAAAAAAATATATTTTAAATACTTGTAAAATCTTTGAAATCTTTTTAAAATTTTTGCAACTTTTGGGAAATCATTGTAATCCTTCGGAGTTATTTGGAAATAGTTAAAATATTTTTGAAATGTTTGGTAATATTTGTGAAATTATTGAAATCTTTGTGCAATATTTGAAATCCACCATCTAAAGTCTTTGCGACACTTTTGAAATATTTGATAATATTTGTGAAATTTTTTAATTCTTTGTGAAATCCTTGGGAAGTCATTGAAATCTTTGGGCACTCTTTCAAATCTATCTGAAATTTTTGTTAAATAATTGAAATATTTTTTATTTTACCGAAATATTTGAAATCCTTAGAAAATCATTGTCATCTTTGTGAAGTACTTATGGTATTTATGGAAATCTTTTCGAAATATTTGAAATATTTGGTAATTGTTTGAGATTACTGAAGTGCTTGTGAAATCTTTTAAATCTTTCCGAAATCTTTGCGAAATATCTGAAACGCTTATGAAATATTTGGAAAATAATTTAAATATTTGTGAAATCTTTGGCAGTCTTTGAAATCTATTTGAATTTTTTTTTTAAATAATTAAAATCTTTAAAATCTATCCGAAATCTTAGGGTAATATTTGAAAGCTTTGTGAAGTCTTTGTAAAATCTTTGATAATCTTTACGAAATATTTGAAATATTTTTGAAATATTTACTCATATATTCGTGAAATTATTTTAATATTTGTGAAATCCTTAGAAAATGACTGGAATCTTTGTGTCTACTTTGAAATCTATCCTAAATTTTTTAGTAGTAATTGAAATCTTTTAAATTTATCCGAAATCTTTTCGAAATATTTGAAATATTTGAAACCTTTAGAAACTCATTGAAGTCTTTGTGATATCTTTGAAAATCTTTTCAAAATATTTGGTAGTATTTGTGAAATTATTGAAGTCTTTGTTAAATCTTTGAAATCTATTAGAAATCTTTGGGAAATCATTAAAATCTTTGTAAAATATTTCTGAAATTTTTGCGAAATATTTAAAATATCTGACATTATTGGTGAAATTATTAAAATCTTTGTGAAATCCTTTGGAAATAATTGTGCACTCTTTGAAAACTATCTGATTTTTTTAAGCTATCCGAAAACTTTGCGAAATATTTGAAATCTTTGAAATCGTTTGGAAATCATCTAAATCTTCGTGCAACCTTTAAAATCTATAAGGAATCTTTTACATCTATTCAAATTATTTTTGAAATTTTTTGAATCTTTGGAAAATCATTGAAATTATTGTGCACTCTTGGAACTATATTTAAAATCTTTGGAAATGTTTGCGAAATATTTGAAATACTTTTAAAATATTCGAAACTGTTTGTGAAATTTTTGAAATCTTTGGAAAATCGTTGAAGTTTTTGCGAAATCTTTTTATGTATCCAAAATGTTTGCTCAATTTTTAAAATCTTATTTTTTTAATGTAACTACTTTGCTGAAAATGTTTTTTCTTTATTCAAGATTAATCTCTGGTTTTTGTTGAAAACATAAAAATACATGTTTTGTTGATAATTCATCCTTTTTGTTGAAAATCCAACTATTTTTCTAAAAATTCGTTTTTTTTGCAAAGAATTAATTTTTTGCACTGAAAATGTAATTTTGACTATTTCATTTTCGTTGAAAATTGATATTTTAAATTCAAAATTAATTTTCTTGGCTGAAAATTCATTTTTTGTTGTTGAAAAATCAACAACTTGGTTTGAGGTTGAATTACTTTGTAAAACATTAATTTTTTATTGAAGAATCATAATTTTATTTAAAAATTAACATATTTGGTTGAAAAATAAGTTTTTTTGTGGAAAATTAATATTTTTGATTGAAAATTGAATGACTTTATTGGAAAATGGAACTATTTGGTTAAAAGTTATACACTATTCATATGAAAATTTAAATTATCTTTTAAGGAAAAATTTAAAATTGATCTTTTCTAGTTGAAAGTTCAAATATTCGGTTAAACGTTCGTCTATTTGGGTATATAAAATTATATTTTTTAATTGAATTCAAAATTTTTTTAATTCTTTTCATTTTTGTTGAAATTTTTTTTACCTGTAAGTTTAAAGATTCCGTTTTTAGTTAACAAATTATCTTTTTGGACTGAAAATTCTTCTTTTTCGGATTAAAAGTCAACAGTTTTCTAAATAAGTTAACATTTTAGCTGCCGTATAGATAATTATCAAAACAAATTTTCGTCCAGTTAGGGCATTGTCCAGAGTCTAGACTTTAGAGCTAAGACCGTCTAGCTCTAGACTTAGGTCCTAGAGTCGACGGTCTTTGAAGATCCTAATAAGGTGCGGCTAGCCCATAATGACCAACAAAATTTCTAAGTATCAAACGCAAATTTTTTCGTACCTTTTTTGTTCCTGTATAATTTTCTACGCGGCCTTGAAAACTCAACTATTTTTTGTAGGTCAATATTTCAGATATTTGGTTGAAAATTTAACTATTATGTTGAAAGTTTTATTATTTTGTCAAAAATTCAACTGTTTTTTCACAAAAATATGTTCGTAAATTCTTCTAAATAAAATTAATGTACATAACGTATTAAATTCAATACGAAACACTTTAAATTTCTAAGATTTTAAGCCGAAATGTGCTGCATTTTTAACCAAATAGTTAAATTTTCAGCATGCAAAAATGCATTTTCAATCAAGTGGTCGAATTTTCAAACAAACAAAAATCAATAAAATATTTGAATTCTTATGAACCAGTTTTTTAGAAAAAAGTTGAATTTTCATTAAAAAGTTCGTTTTCCACCAAACTAATTGACTTCGCTACCATGGATGATGAATTTTCTATACAAAAAAGTTTTCAAGCTAAAAAGTCTAATGCTTTAGAAAATAGCGCTTTTAAATCGGAAAATAAGAATTTTTTGCGAAAAAGATAATTTTCAATCAAGAAAGATAAATGCTTATAAGAAGTCAGTTGAATTTTCAACTGAAAAGTTGACCTTTCAACAAACAATAATAGTTTCCTATCCAACAATACGACTTATTATTCAAATATTTGCATTTCCTACCGTATAGTTGCATTGTCAACCAAAAAGTGGAATTTTCAACAAACAAGATTACATTTCTATCCAAGAAACGATTTTTCAACAAAATACACGAATTTTCTACCAAATAATTGAATTTTTAATTTATGCAAAATACAGGATAAAGTTCGCCCGAAAATGGAATAGTAGATAAATTTTCAGATAGAAACTCTGATAAAAAATGAATTTTCAACAGAGTGGTTACATTTTCCATCAAAAAGATAACGAATTTCCAACCGCAAACATAAATTTTGAACAAAATTATTTAATTTTAAAGCCAAATAGACGATTTATTTGCAAAAAGTTTAATTTTCAACAAAATAGTTGAATTGTCTAGCAAATACTTAATTTTCAACTATAATTATGAATCCTTAATACATTTTTTTTATAAGGTAGTTCAACAGAAGGGTTGAACTTTCATACCAAAAATATTAATTTCGAACAAAAAGGTTAATTTTCTACTAAAATTATGAATCTTTGATTAAACAACTGAATTTTTAATAAATATTTTATAAATATTTGACAATATATTTGAAATGATTAAAATCTTTGTGAAATATTTTTAATATGTCCAAAATCTGTATGAAGTATTTTAAATCTTTGGGAAATCATTGAAATCGTTAAAAAATTTTTTTTTTTAATTTTTAATTGTTGACATCTTTGGGAAGTCATTCAAGTCTGTGGAATCTTTTAAATCTATCCGAAATCTTTGCAAAACCTTTAAAATCGTTGTGACATCTTTAGTAAATCATTGCAATCTTTGCGAAATATTTGAAATCTTTGTGAAATCTTTGGAAAGTTATTGCAATCTTTATGAAATATTACAAATATTTTTGAAATATTTGGTTTAATCCACCTTCTCAATAGTGCCCCAATCGGCACGAATTTCAGAAGCCTTTTCTCAACAGTGGCGCACTGGCATTAATGCCTCGTTCATTAGTAAAAGCGTAAATTCGTATAACCTTCGCGCGGCATTATTGAGGAATTAAGATCTAAACTTTAGGCGAGTAGGGAAAAGCGCAGGGGTGGTGATAGAGCCCGAGCTTTTTAAATTGTTGAAATCTTTGGGAAATCATTGAAGTCTTTGAGAAATCTTTTTAAACTATCCGAATTTTTTACGAAACATTTGAAATTTTGTGAAGTCTTTAGAAAATCATTGAAATCTTTGCAAAATATTTTTTTAATTTTAATTATTTCATATAATATTTTTGAAATTGTTTAAATCTTCGCGAAATATTTGAAACATTTCTGAAATCATTGGAAATCTTCGAAATATTTTTTAAACATTAGTAAAATTATTGAAATGTTGGGGAAATAATGTATGCCTTTGTGAAATTTTTAAATCTATCCGAAATTTTTGTGAAATCTTTGCGAAATATTCAAATTATTTGCGAAATATTTAAAATGTTTGGCAAATCATTAAAACCATTTGAAACTATTTTGGAAATGTTTGGTATATTTTTGAAATTGTTGAAATATTTGCGAAATCATTGAATTTCTCTCTGGTAATATTTGAGAAATTTTTGGGAAATCATTGAGATCTTTATGCAATATTTGAAATCTGGCTAGAATCTTTGCGAAATATTTGAAAGATTTGATAATATTTGTGAAACTTTTTAATTCTTTGTGAAATATTTGAAGTCTATCTAAAGTCTTTGCGAAATATTTGATAATATTCGTGACATTGTTTAGTCCTTTGTAAAATCTTTGGGAAATATTTAAATCTTTCTGCACTCTTTGAAACTATCTGAAGTTTTTGTGACATCTTTTATATCTATCCCCAAAATCTTTCTGGAACATTTGGAATTCTTAGAAAATCATTGAAATCCTTGTGAAGTCTTTTTTAATGTTGGGAAATGTCTTTGAAATATATGGTTATATGTGTGAAATTATTAAAATAATTGAAGTCCTTCTGAAATCTTTTAGATGTATCCGAACCCTTTGCGAAATATCTGAAGTTTTTGTAAAATATTTTTAATCTTTTCGAAATCTTTGCGAAGTATTTTAAGACTGTTAAGCCTTTAAAAATCTTTGAAATATTTGTGAAATTATTGAAATTCTTGACAATATGAATTTTATACCTGTATTTATTATTTAGTATTTATTGTTCATTTATTGTTATTTATTTACGATTCGTATTAAGTATAATATTATTATACTATGTACACAGTGTGTCAATCAATATTATAAGTTTATTCTCCTGCCCGTTACAAGTTACTTAATAACATAGTAACAAAGTTGCCCCAAAAGTTACAAATAAGATAACTTTTCAGTAACTTAGTTACTTGTAACAAGTTACCACCCCACTCTGGTTCGAAGTATTAAATACAATTATATTTAATAACTTCGGACAACCTTAGAGTCTGAAACCACCTTGCATTTGTGCCTCAGCTGCCACAATATTCACCCTACCATCGCCAACTCAGAGGGGGAAAAGTATACGCGCAGCGAGTGCGCACAGCCAGTCAGCCACTGGATACTTAAGTTTTGTCAGTTCAGTCGTTGGTTGCACAATGGCGTGCGCGGTCGGTGTTTGCTTATTCTGTTGCTGCCGTAGTTTCTGAGCGGAGGTCGGCCCAACGTTGGACCGTCCGTTGCGCGGAATATCACATTTTCCGCCCCTATTGACCTCTACTCCTCGTTTCTTTTTCTCATCGATTTCGCATCTGCGTCTCGTTCGAGGAAAACACATCAACCACCAAAAGAGGATCCCGCGGGAGAATATTGTGAGAAACACCATCGCGCGCGCGAAAACCAATTTTGCCGGTAGTAACCGGAAATTCGATTTCGGGCAAACGGTCGCTAACAACGTCTTGGAAGATACCAACCCCCGTTCAGGAACAGTCGGCGAACAAAGTTTTTTCTTGTTTTGGATATCTATGATAACGAAGAAGAGGAATAACTTTGTGATAAAAAGGTAAAGATTACATATTACTAGAGAAGAAAATCTCGGTAGATAATTTTATTTCTGTGTGTGACATCTTCATAGTGTCGCAGTTACTTAGTGCAAAGTGCAGTGACTATCGGCGATGGTTGTAATCGTCTTGACCATT
>JAWWLR010000148.1:14226342-14238216 GCA_035041075.1 Acraspis erinacei | reverse complement strand
TATTTGGAAAGCAATTCTTATTTCGACACAATCCTGATTTGCATGATGAAATATAAAAGGTTTTAATTTCGATTGTGTTCAAATTAGAAAGGATTTGAGAGGATCCAGAGTTTCAAATGAGTAAGAAAATTCTGATTCTACTTTGGATAGCAATTCTTATTTGGAAAGCAATCCTAAATTGCATGCAGAACTATACAGGGTTTAATTTTGATTGTGTCCAATTTAGAATGCATAGATAGAATTCAAAGTCGATTACCGGGTTTTTTTATTCTCTGTCAAATTAATTATTCTGTAAATTAAAAGTGATTTCAGGTAATTTATTACACTAATTCTGATTTGTAAGAGGGAATTTGTTAACAAAATTTATTATTCTCACTTGAAATAGGGAATTTTTCAAAATAATTAGAGGGTGTCTACTTTACCCGGAAAATATGGAAATGTCAGGGATTTTGTTTTCTCAAGTTCAGGAATTTTTTCGCGAGCATGCCTAATACTTTTTTTAAATTGTAATATAAAATTCAATTGCAATGATTTCTCATCTGGAAAAGTAACTCTTCTTTTAATTATGTTGGGGAAATATCTTTTTTTTCTGTTTAAAGTTAATTTTTTTTAACTGAAAATTTAACTATTCTATTTTCGATTAAAAATTGATCATTTTTAGTCGAAAATTCAAGGATGACGTTGAAACTGCATGTATTTTGTTGGAAATTTACCAGTTTGTTGGCAATATTTTCTCTCTCTTATTGACAGAAAAATATTTCATAGTTAAAAGTTCAACTCATTTTTAAGTCTTCTTTTTTTGTTCAATCAAACTATTTTTTAATGAGTTTTTTACTGAAAATTTAACAATTAAATTTTTGTTTGCAAAATAATATTTTTTTAGTTAAAAATCGTATTTTTTTGTAGAAATTAATTTTCTTAATTAAAAATTCATCACTTTTTGTGAAAATGTAACTGTTGAAAAATAATTATAACTATTCCATTTTTGGTTGAAAATTTATATTTTTTTAGTTCTAAATTCAACTATTTGTTTGAAAATTCATCTTTAAATTGAACATTCAACGATTACAGTTGAAGATTCATAATTTTAGTTGAAAATTCATCTTTTTGGTTTAAAATTCAACTGTTTTGTGGAAAATCCATGTATTTTTTTAAAGTCGTTTGTTTTTTTATAGAAAATGAATCTTCTTTTTTTAAAATTTATATTTTTCGTTGAAAATTTAACTAATTCAGTTTACGATTCCATCATTTTAGTTGAAAATTCATCTTTTTGGTTTAAAATTGATCTATTTCAGTTAAAGAACTATTTTGTTTAATTTTTTTAACTGAAAATTTAATAATTCCATTTATGGTTACAAACGTATATTTTTTGGTTTAAATTCAACTATTTGGATGAAAAGTTTTGTTTTTTAGTTAAAAATTCAAATATTTCGTTAAAAATTCGTGTATTTTCTAGACAAATCGTCTTTTTTGCTAAAAAATTCATCTTTTTTTTTGAACATTTATATTTCTCGTTGAAAATTCAAGTTTTCCAATCAAATAAACATAATTTTGTTTGTAAATTTATCTTTTTTGTTAAAAATGCAACTAGTCTTCGTTGAACCATAAAACCTGGAATTTTCAGGGAATTTTCCTCCAGAATTTGAGTAGACACTCTGAATTATAATTCTGAATTGGGCCAGGGAATAAATAAAAGAAATATAAAAAAGCGCTTTAAGAATTACAATTGTCCTGACTTTCGAAAAGAATCTTTCAAATTTTGGAAACAGGAATTTTACTATTTCTGGATTCTAACAGAAAACTTTGAAAATAATTATAATTCTGATTTGGAGCAGGGAATCATCTCAGAATTCGGAATTGTAATTCGTTTACTAAATTCTCTATTCCAAATCAGAAATCTGTGAAATATTAAAAAACTCAAAATTGACAAACATTCAAATTGAAGGCAATCTTTACTCATTTTTAATCATCCAAAAAGAAAAAGTATTAAATTCGAAAGCATCCGAATTAGGATGAAGTGAAAATGGTATATTCTAGGGTAATTTGGAGATACCAAATTTACTTGTATTACTAATTGTAACGAATGTAAATTGTTATCCAAAGATTTTTGATACTTTGATGAAATTATTTTTGTAGTTAAAAATACCTAAATTAAATTTATCTCGACTTGCTTCTAGTTCAAGGAATGTCTGATTTTAATGGTGAAACTTAGCTTTAAGTTCTTCGACTGACACCGAGCCGAAAGCGCGAATGTACTAAATCCAGCGAGCGTAGACGAAAATAATTTAAGCATCAGAATTATAAAATGAGACTTCCTTTCGTAGACTTGGACATCCACCGAATTCAATTAAGCATTCGGAAAATAGTCTTTCAAGCCTAGTCTAAGTTTAACTTGAATTTCACTCAGTTTCATATTCTTGCAGCCATTTTTTTTTGTTTTTAAAGAAAATTTTTAATGCATTTAAAAAATCCAGATAATGTAGAATCTACTTTTAATTTCACGCTCATGTTTTCGGCCGTTTGTGAATGTCAAGATAAAAGCGATTGGGCGCAGAGCATCGGAAAAAGCTCAGAGGAAATAACTTTAGGCAAGAAATTGTTTCAAGTCTTAAAAAACAGAAAAACGTATGAAGCTTGTTTCAGGGATCACAGTCTTTTTTTTTTGTTTTGTTTCGAAAATTCTCCTCCCCCCTGTTCTCGAAAAATTCCCTTTTTCTCTTTAAATGAGCTACATTTGAGAAATTTCGGACCGGAAAGAAGTTTTGAGTTCGAATTGTAAAATTTTTTATTTCATTTGCTTGTAATTTATATCTAAAGCTTATTTAGTAAATTTCCTGCAAATGCAAATAAAATATTCACTTTTCAAAGTAGGGACTCTTGCGTCTCAAATTTTATTTTTAAATCTTACCAATAAATCAATATTTATCGATATTTAATTATTAATGTTGATGTTTTTTTAAAAGAAGAAATATTCCTGATTATGAGAACGATTTCAAACACATTAAAATTGTTTATTAAACAAATTTTATTTTTTGTGGTATTTTTTAAATTTGTCAAATGTTCTTTTATTAATGGCAACAATTTAATTTTCAACTGTTAACAATTTGTTTAATTATTATTCAATTCAATTTTCAGCATTTAAATTTTTTACATGTGAAAATTCAATTTTAATTTTTTTGTTCGATTTTCAACATTTGAAAGTTCAATTGTTCTTATATGTTCTTATATGTTAAAAATAGAACAAAAATTGATAATTAAATATTCAGCAGAAAATTTATTTGGTGAAAAAACTGTTTTCAAGAATTAAATTTTTAGCTGTTGAAAATAGAAGAAAATTAAAGATGAAAGAAAATTGAACATTATTTGTTCAACAGTTCCTTTTTCTTCAATTCGCAAAATTGAATTTAAAGTATTAAAAATTTAATCAGCAATTATCAACAGTTGAATGTTTAACAGTTGAAAATTCAATTTTCTTATATTGCAACGTTTGAAAATTCAATAGTTTTAAATTGAAATAACCCTGAAAATTCAATTTTTGAAAATTGAAGAAAATTGAATATTAGACTGTTCAAAATTTAAGTAAATTTAATTTTCAATCTTTGCAAATAGAAGACAGGTGATAATTGAATTCTCTACAATAGAAATTCAATAAATTCATTAGAAAATTCGACTGTGGAAAAATTGAAGAGAATTAAAAATGAAAGAAAATTGAACTTTCTTCAATTTGCAACTAAATTTTCGACCTTGAAAATTTCATTTATCAATTTGCAACAGTTGAACTTTTAACAGTTATAAATTAAATTTCTGTAAATATTTTTGGACTTGAAAGTTGAATTTTTTTAAAATTGAAGAAAAGTTAAAATTCAATGTTCAAACTGTTGAAAATCAAGGAAAATTGATAACTGATTTTTCAACAAATTAAAATTCAATTGTTGAAACTTAAAGAAAATTGAATATTTAACTGTTGGAAATTTGAGAAAATTGAATTTTCATCTGATGAAAATGGAAGAATATTGATAATTGAATGATCGACAATAGAAAATTCAATAAATTCAATCGAAAATTCAACTGTGAAAAATTGAAGAGAATTAAAAATGAACGAAAATTGAACTTTTTTCAATATGCATTTGAATTTCCGACGATTAAAGTTTCAATTTTCCAAAATTCAACAGTTGAATTTTGGAAAATTTAAAAATTCAATTTTCAACAGTTGAATTTTGGAAAATTTCAAAATTCAATTTTCTTAAAATTTCAGGATTTGAGAATTGAATTTTTTTAAATTGAAGTAATTAAAAATTGATTTTTCAACAAATTTAAATTCAATTGTTAAAACTTGAAAAAAATTGAAAATTGAATATTCATCGCTTGAATTCAACATTAAGCATTTCAATCCATGACCCAAAAATATTGAAAAAATTCGATTTTTCGACAAAGTGGCAAATTAATAATCAAATTTGCAAAAAATTCTTTATTCAAAATGCAACATTTCTTATAAAAAGATTGTTTCTCATTCAAAATTAATGTTTGATCCTTCCCCTGTTTATCCCCTTTTTCGTGAAAAAATGATCCTATTTTAATGGTTTTTTTAGCTCCTTTTGCACTGTGATACCTGTAGTTTTTTTATAATGATCAAAAGTATGTTTTCTGTTTGGACAGAATGAAGCTCATTTTTCCAAAAGTTACTGTGTAATTTATTTTATGTTTGAGATATTTATTTTTATTTATTCGGATCTCCTGAGATATTTCCTCTGAGTCTAGCGAATCTGCGTATTCCTTTTTCTATTCCTCCAAAGCAATTCCAGCGGCGGGTAAAACGAAAAAAAAAAGAAAAAAAAGAAAAAAAAATCGGAAAGCTCTGAATCACAGTCTGAATGTCGATGCAGTTGCGCGCAATCGTTTTTTTCAGTTAGTCAGCAAATCGTAAAAGTCATACGATTTTCCTATTCCGCGTAAATATTTTTACTTCGAGAAAAGAATAATTTTCGATACGACAACATTGTATACCTATATGTAAAGTAATATATGGCTTATCCTTTATTATTGCGCAAGTGCCACTCCGTCATTCGACCAATGATATTGTCGAATTATTGTACGATATTGTCAAGAAACCTCGACGCCATCGACTACTGGCTGTTTCTTTAGAAAGTGCGATTAGAATTAATTAAACAAATTAATTAAATTACTGGCGCGATTAAATCAAATTTCCCAATTTCAACCCAGTGAAAACCTTTGAAAATGATCCATTTTTTAAAATAATTTCAAGTTGAAATAAGTGCTTTATGTTATTGTAATTTTATTTCAAGTTGAAATAAAAATTGCAAAGTGATACATGTGTCTACATTTAGTTGTTAATTAAATACTGATTACTTTTAGGTATGAAATTTGTTTATTTCCTGAAAGATTTTTTGATTTTTCGCGCGTTGAGGCGAAAACTGCGATTTAATTTTCTTGCGCGCCAGTAGTGGATGTAACGAGTTTTAAATTATTGTACATTTGCAAAGATGTTTATATTTCGCTGTTTTCGAGCAGCCATCTTCCTATGCGTGATTTTTTTCGAAAGGGAGCATCGTCAAGATGTTATTGTAAATATGTTTAGTTAAGTCGTATAATTGTGACGAAAGTAATTCATTGTCAATCTCTGTATGTTAATAAAATAAAAACAATATTTGTGAATGAATATATAAACGACTTTTCATTTTATATTCCTGAAAAGCATTTAGGATCCAAAGGAAACTACAAAATGTATTATTTATTATAAAAATTAATTCATTCGTTCAAACAAAGAATTTCGCTAAAATGATTTTTATTCTTTCGCACGGCAATGCCTTTTTGGAACGAGGCTTTTCTATTAATAAGGAAATCATCGTAGTAAATCAAAATGAGAGATCACTTATTTCTCAGCGAATAATTTTTGATGCCGTAAAAGATAGATTGCTTTTTAATTTAGAGAATTTATTTTTAAAGTTAAAGCAATGATATAAGAAGTTTATTTAGTTATCTTTTTAATAAACTAAAGTTTTATTATTAAGGATCTACACTACGTACAACCAATCTCAAAAAGTTGCCCACCTTTAAAATTATTTATAAAATCGACAAAAAAGATCTATTATTAATTTCTGTAAATATTGATGGAGGCTTTTGAGCACGCTTAAGAAAAAAATAATTCAGGTTAAGTTTGTTTATTTAACAGTATCTTAATGATCAAGGCCTCATTTTATTCTTCGAAGGATTCTCTACATTTCTATTTGGGTTGAATTTATTTAAAAAAATTAATTGAGAAATCATACAGTTATTATTATTATACACAATCATAGTTTAAATTTTAATGAACACCACCCAAATAGAATTGTAGAGAATACTTCAAAGAATAAAATGCTGCCATGATGATTAGGAATAAATAAGAATTGTAACATTTTCCTAAAGAGAAAGCAAAAACTAAAACTCTAAATAGCTACTGTTAAATAAACAATTTTAACCTGAATTATTTTGTCTAACGTACGCTTAGAAACTTCTGTCAAGATTTCCGGAAATCAATAATAGATCCATTTTATTTTATGTTATAAATCATTTTAAAGATTGGCGACTTTTGTGATTGATTGTACGTAGTGTACACCCTTAATAGTCGGTTAAATATATGCAGATATTGTGCACTTCATACCTAAGTCGATCCAAAGAATGATATTAACTACTTTAATGTGTCAACGAAAAACGGAATAAAACTTGTATTATAAAAGCTTTACTTTTATACTTTATTTTTAGAGTTTTATTATGTGCATATTTTATGTTTATAAGAATTTCCATTTTTTATAGGAGCAGAGCAATTTTTAGGTCTGATATATATGTACGGGAATTTTGAAAATGTCTGCGGGAAATTTACGGGAATTTTATCACACGTCCTCACAGGACACCCTGCTGGAATTCAATTAAAGAACCGGAAGTTCACTTCTGGTCGTAGAGAAATTAAAGTTTTCATTATTTTAATAATTTAGTTCATTTTGGAAAACTGATTTTTACTTTATAGAGGAGTCAACTAAGGTCTAAACTAGGAAACCCGGCGGCGTTCCACCGATTTGAATAAAAAATTTTGCACTGTGTTGCTAAAGATGTGTATAATAAAAAGTTAAAAAAGAAAATATTGTCGCTAATTATTATTTATTTGCTTAAAAAAAT
This sequence comes from Acraspis erinacei, assembly GCA_035041075.1. Classification (NCBI taxonomy): domain Eukaryota; kingdom Metazoa; phylum Arthropoda; class Insecta; order Hymenoptera; family Cynipidae; genus Acraspis; species Acraspis erinacei. Next base: position 14,231,046 of record JAWWLR010000148.1, on the reverse strand, counting down.
AATTCCGTAAAATCGTTTTTAAATTTGAATAACTTGAACAAATGCAGTCCTAAAGCAACGAAAATAGTGTATTTATGTATCTAGGGGTGGCTAATAATAAATTTAGGTCTGAAAAATTCAACATGGCGGCCGATTTTTTTTAACATTTGTAAAAAAAATAAGAAAACTCATAATAGTTTATTAATATTCGACATACATAATCCTTACGGCATTGATAGATAAAATAAAATAAGTTGGACTTGAAATGAAGGGTGAAACTACCCTTAAATCGAGCAAAATACCCCCAAAAAATGCTTTTTGAAAACGGAAACGGTGCATCGAAAACAAAATTTTTCTCTTAAGTTAAGTAGTTCTTATAATTTACAATAAGAATGCTGATTTGAATTTATCCTCTGCGGTTCATACCTTTTGAATAATCAACCCTCAAAGTAGGGGACTGAGTTTTTTACTTCGCGGGTGGCACGCTCCTTCCACGGCTCATATCTGGAAACATTATGGTTTTTTGGAGAAAATGTATAATACTTAAATAGTAGAACGAAAATTCTGCATAATTTCAGTTATATACAATTTGACTAAAAACGACCCCCTTTCGAGATATGAGCTGCGGCAGGAGCTTACCACCTGTGCGGAAGAACTCACCCTCTAATTTGAGGGGTGATTACTCAGAAAGTATGAACCGCAGACGAAAAATTAATACCAGCATTTTTATTGTAAATCATAAGTACTATTTTTCTGACAAAAATCATTTATTTTCGATGCACCCTTTCCAAGATAAACGTCCAAACTCATTTTTTGGGGGTGGTTTGTTCGATTTAAGGTTGTTTTCTCCCACCATTTCATGTACAACTTATTTTATATTATCTATCAATGCCCCCAGATACACAAATACACTATTTTCGTGGCTTTAGGACTGCATTGGTTCAAGTTATTCAAATTTAGAAACGATTTCACGAAAATCTTTGTTTAAACAAATAAATGACAATTATCGGCAAGATTTTTTTTTACTTTTTATTACACATCTTTAGCAACACAATGCAAAAGGTTTTATTCAAATCGGTGGAACGCCGCCGGGTTTCCTAGTTTTTCATTTTTAACGTCTAACGTGAATCCTCTATTATCTACAGTCTCAGTTTTTCCAGATTATCTGAGTAATTAAATAATAAACTCTTTTTTAGAAGTAGAGTACATTGTTCAAATTATCAGAACAAATAGTTCGAAGCAAGACAGGATTTGGTACTTGCTTAGCAAAAAACGAATCAATTAATTTATAATTAGTAATTAATTATTTAATTAAAATCATTTTTTGCTATGTAGGTACAAACCAATTTGCTTCAAACTATTTTTTCTGATATTTATATACCGAAAATTAAATTTATTGTCAAATGAAGAGCAATATATCCCTTAAATATTTTCTTGTGATTCAAAGTACAGAAAAATGATTTTAATGTCAGCATTCCTTATATGTTATTGTTGCATCATATTGCAAAAATATTTACATTCATGTATATCAAAAATTATATGGTCAAATAGTCGAAAAATTTACCGTGACTAAGAAAATAATGAAAAAAACGACTTTTTTAAAACTTTTGTAAAAATATTTTAACGGAATTATCGGTGTACAGATATCAATCGGCATGCTTTGAACTAATTTCATTGATATTTTAAATATAAAAAAATGTTGTTCTTGAAATTTGAAGAAATGCTTTGTTTTTTTAAGGTTTTTAGCTATATGTACAATGCGGAGACAGAGAGATTTTTTTATGAAACCTTTTAGGGGAGTGTTTTTGACTCCCAGGAAAAGTTTTCATTGCTATCAGAACTTCCCGCAAACAACTTTTTATCGATACGCTCTATTACACATGAATTTTTTGACTAAAAATTCAATTATTCAATTTTTAGTTGAAAAATTAAATTTTAGTTGACATTTCATATTTTTTTGGTAGAAATTAATCTTCTTGGTTGAAAATTAAACAATTCTGGTGAAAGATTCATCAATTTAGTTGAAAATTCATCTTTCTTATTTAAAAATCAACTATTCCAGTTGATGATTCATCATTTTAGTTAAAAATTCGTCAGTGTGATTAAAAAATAGACTTTCTTAAACTGAAAATGTCACTATTCCATTTTTGTTTGAAAATGGATATTTTTTAATTCGAAATTCAACTATTCTGTTGACAATTCATTATTTTGTTTAAAAATCTTTTTTCATATATACAATTAATTTCCGTTTTCGAAATATCATCATTTTCGTTGAAAATTCAAGATTTCCAATCAAATATTCATAATTTTATTTGTAAATTTATCTTTTTTAATAAAAACTTCATTAATCCAGTTTAATTTACAATAATATTATTCGAAAATGAATCAAATTGTTAAAAAAATTTAACTATTTTTTTTAAACTTAGTTTTTTGTGAAAAATAATTATTTTAACGGAAAATTTAACTTATTGCAATTATATATTCCATAGTTTTAGTTGAAAATTCATCTGTTTGGTTGATTATTAATTTTTAAAAATAAAAATTAAATTATTAAAGTTTTGATTTAAAATTAAACTATTTCAGCTGAATACTCATTGCTCTAGTTGAAAACTAATATTTTTGGTTTAAAACTCAATTATTCCAGTTGAAGAATTATCATTTTAGTTGTTTTCATCATTTAGGTTGAACATTGAATTACTTATTTCTCGAAAATTCGTTATTTTTGGTTGAAACTTAATTTTTCAAAATAAAAATTTAACTATTTGATTTTTTTTAATTTATATTTTTACTGAAAAATGTAGATATTTATTTCTAAATTTATTTATTTTTCAACATTTTTCTTCGGTTTGTTAAAGGATGTTTGGAATGAACGTAATTAATTAAAATAAATGTTTGTGTTTAGAGACAAATAGGCTTTTAACATTACTTTTTTGGTCGGGAAAATAGTATAACTTGACCGGGAAAAATCTGGAAATGACTGGGAATTTGAATTCGTCCACTGAATTGCAACGCTGAGCAAAAGAATCAGAAATTTACTGCCTATATAATCCACTACAGCCTACAATTCTTGACCGATTTTGATGTTTTTTTAACGCCCAAGACTAATGCCTGCAGAATGACTTCAGGTCCAATATTTTAATTGCACTCTGTGGAATTTATTTTTTAAACAAGTATAACGTTAAAATGGCACATTTTAAGAATATTATTATTTTCTCCCTGGAGACAAGCCTTGAGGCGATTAAATCTACTAGGGGTTTTTCCACATGTATAATACGTCCAGAAGGATGCAGTTTTTAATTTAATATTTAATCACATGATCTAAAGGCAATTTTTTTTAGGAAGCATATCAATTCGCACAGCAATTTTTTCGAAAAATCTTATTGTTTTTTTTTGTAATTGAAAATCGATGTTTTGCGCCTGTAAGATACTACGCGCCAGCTAAAACTGTATATCGGGATGCAGTATCCCGATCTAGTATCATACATATATGTCACATAAATTTGGAAGTAACGTTTCTTCGTTGGTTATAATAATATATCATAGAATAATATAATATAATAGAATAATAATGACCTAAAATTATAATTTTTTGAAAATATATCTTTTAGTCTTTTGTGCTGCGGGCGCGGCATTATACCTTATATCACATGGTATATTTTAGAAAACATATTATTATTTTTTATTATTGTATTATATTATATTATTATATAATAAATTACTCTTAGCGGTGAAGAGAGTATTTTATGCGACTTGAAACTAGACTAGGCGACTGCATCCCGGCATACAATCTTAGCTAGCGTGTTGCATTTTACAGGTGCAAAACACTCAATTTTTTATTACAAAAAGGAAAACAAAAAGAACATTTTTCTAAATGACCTCTCTGTTCCGGCCGGCATAATTGCCTTTAGATTGTGTGGTTAAAATATGTCACCAAACAATGCCCCAGTCGTTTTAAGAGCCCTAAGATTCCTGGGAAAGGCTGAAGTAATTTTTCATTAAAAACATAATTGTAAGAGAATATTTTAAAATATTTTAAAACAAATTTTTATGTATAAATAAAAATGGAACAATTATTAATTTGTAGCGACTTAAGATTAAAATAATTAAAATTTAATTTTAAAAAGTGTTCAATCAAAAAAATATATAATCTTTCAATTTGCAATGTTATTTCTAACTTAATTGGCCAAAATGATATATAATTTTCAAAAATTGTTGCTTAATTCTTCAATTTAGGGCACTGCATATTATGAAGTGGATTTATCTTATTTTTTTGAATTTTTGAACTGTACAAAGATTATACAAGTTTAAAATGTTGTATTTTGCAGTTTAACGAAATTTATTTAAACACTGTTCAATTGAAAAGTTTTAAAAACTTCGAATGTTTCAATACCTGTGCTAAGTAATTTGTACTTTATTTTGCACAATTGGAATAAACAATCCCAGGCTGAGGTACAGAAATAGATGCAAGACACCTTTGATATAATAGTTTTGAACATAATATAGGAAAGTTGAAATTTTGGAGAAAATCGATTGCTAAGCACGAGATACGTGATGAGAATGTGTTCATTAAAGCCGAAGGAGCTTTAAAAAAAATTTCACGATCAGCAAATTACAGTTATAGATATTTTGACCTTTAATTAAAAAATATATGTGCAAAAATTTGGGGGAAACGATAATGGGGGGGGGGGGGTTGAAATTTCGCAACTACTGGTTTGAAAATTGAAC
>JAWWLR010000148.1:14145440-14157689 GCA_035041075.1 Acraspis erinacei | reverse complement strand
CAGTCCTCTTTTTCCTCACGTTATTGCCAGTATCTGTAGCATTTCACCATTGCCAGGGGTGCCTTTGCGGCAAACCTACAAATCGAAAGCACAAGGTCATTCATGTATTTTACATGGATCTTTCGAACTGTCGGATGACAAACTTTTAATAAGGTATCCACTATTTCATCTTTGACGCCATCCTCGAACTCTTGAATAAAACCTTATGGGGAGATAAGGATATCCGTGGCGACCAAGTTTTTGGGTACAGTACATAGAGTCTGAAATGGAAGAGACCCTCTTCTTAAAATGTCCCGGATTCAGAAAGTCCAGGAGAAAAACTTCCGGGAACAGCGCCACCAAAAGAGGATGCATGGCATGTTCCACAGAACTGTGGAGGATCAGTCAATGTTGCGTGAGCTAACTTTTGCTTGCCTTACATCACCCGGATTGAAGTCGGGCACGGAGGGTTTCATTTTGGCATGTCAAGATGGTATCATTTCCACCTGAACATACATATTTGAATTATAACTGACCTCCTATTCAAAATATTTGAGCCGATTGCAGCAACAAACGACGACGTGAAGAATTCTTGGATAGAAACCAGACGAGGATCAATGTAGTCTACCCGTGTCAACGAAACGTAAGTCTCTGCCAATCCCCAATCTGAATCACCAATCTTATTATTCATTTCTTAATCTCTCATACTGTCATCTGTTTGAATCATTCCATCTTGGTCGTGAAGTTTAATCTTATATTAGTAAAATGAATCCAGAAGTAGAAATCCAATTTAAAAAACTTGTGCGATTACGTGCTCCATTAAAAGGAAAAATAAATATTTTGAAAGGATATTTAAAGAGGCCCCTTGATGAGCAGATTAGGGACGAACTAATCGAAAAATGTGAAGCTCTAAAGGGATTACGCGATACATTCTAAGAAATTCAAACGGAAATAGAATCTATAGTTACAGACGAAGATTTTTTCGAACAGCTAAAAGAGAGAGGGAGAGAGTGCTTTGAACAAGAACTTTGTTTTATACTTGCAAAAGCAAACGCACATATTAACGGTGATAAAACAGCTTTACTGTCCGTGCAATCCGCGAGTTCAGAAAATTTTTCAATTCAATCTGATCCAACTAATTTAGTTCCTCAAAGTAATAATCTGATTTATACGAATCAACAGACTGCGACTGCGGGTTCTCAATCAGAAGCCCTTTTAAATTCTCGGTTTATCGGAAATTATTCGAAATATAGAATACCGAAAGCAGATCTACCAAAATTCTAAGGATCATACGAGAAATGGCCAGGTTCTGCGACACCTTTAAATCGGCCGTCCACAATAATTATAGATTTACTTACTCGGAAAAACTAATGTATTTGCGATCATGTCTGCTCGGAAAGGCAGCAGAAAAGATCGAATCCCTAGAAACTGCAGGTGGGAATCACCCAGTAGCTTGTTCAATTCTAGAAAAGTATTACGACGATCCCGTCGCGGTAGTTGATAATCGTTTACGTGCATTTTTTGAGTTAAAAACAAACAATCAACAAACATCCTGAAATATATTCACCAACGTTTCGGCACTCATACAGCACCCTTATCAAGACAAAAAATATTAAAATTCAAGCCAACAGGAACAGCAACACCACCACGATGCTCTCTCCACCCAAGAATGTTGTGAGAGGGAAAAGGCAAACCAATAGTAAACAAACCTGAAAGCGAAATGACCTTCAGTCCAAGTCAGCCGAATTAAAATTGAAGAACCTTAAATGAGATTAAAATCAAATTTAAAATCCTAATTAACGTCCAATAATCAAGTTCATGAACAGAATTCCTGGAAATAAAATCAAGAATCCAACGACCAAATTTGAACAATCAACACAAAATGTTTGTTAAGAATCTACCCGAATTTTATTTTTGACTATTTAAAAGTTAGTCTCTCTTCAAAGGGAGAGATATGGGTTAGATTTCTAATAAAGCTTATGTTGGAAATAGAGTCACTAAACAGGCTGGAAGGTGCACTATTAAATAAAAAGAAAGAGCAGCACTTTAATAAAAAAACTGTGGTTTTTAACACTAAAAGACAACACCTTTTACAAAAAAAATTACAATAGTCGGGCCAAGAACGTTTTAATTAAGAGAGTAACGTCTGGAGATCCTTCGCATCAAAAGGCGAATTTGCGACTGAAATTCGGTTTCACATAACGTGCCGAGACAGACGGAATTTAATGAGTCATACAGATAAGCGCTGAAATCCAAATTTAACTTATTGATTACTTCTTCTATTTGCGTGCACTGTCATTTTAAGTAATATTCAATTTACTCGAAATTAAGAAACTAAATTAAGCGTTAACACTATTGAATAATGCAAAATAATACAACAACATTTAAGAGGGAATAGAGTTATCAAGCCGCGATACATAGCTATACTCTGAACCGGATTCAACAGAACCAAAAGATCCAAAATTCTGTCTAAAAATGATAAGTTTAAAGGTACAAACATGAAGTTTTATTTTCTGTCATGGATTAATACAACATTTACAAAAAATCTATTTGTATAATCAGGCACAAGGAGAATAAATATGAAATTGAGTGCTCAAGGAAGTATATTTGAGCTTTTAATAGTTGTTGCACCCTGAATCAAAATTGTTTATATTTAACTAATTAAGAGTAAACATTTTCAGATTCCTTTAGCGAAAACTAGTTCAATCTTAAAAAAATAATTTTTTGGTAAAAATAAAATTATTTAGGATTTATACTATAATCTTTAAAAAGTTATAATCATTGAGAAACGTGAAAATAGATAATTTTAATACGACTTCATGGTGTTAGATTCTTAACTCTATTGAAACAATATAGCCTATAGAGAAGTCTTTAGCGGGGCCTAGTTTATTTCCATTCTCGAAATATTTATTTTTCATTGCTTGGACGAAGTTAAGAAAAAGAAGAATTTTTTAAAGCCTGCAAAATATAATACATCAATATGGACCACTATGGATCGATATGGATCAATGTATTAATTAATTATGCATATTCTGGATCCTCATGAGCAAAGATTTTACAAAGATTTCAGATAGGTTTCAAAGATTTCACAAATAATTCTAATATTTCACAAAGATTTTATATAGATAGATTTCAAAGATTTCAAAAAATATGAAATATTGCGCAATTTTTTTTAGTGAATTCGCAAATATTTTACAAAGGTTTTAAAAAGATTTGAATGATTTCCCAAAGATTCCGCAACGATTAAAAATATTACACAAGGATTTTAGATAGATTACAAAGATTTCACAAATATTTATATTATTTCACAAAGATTTTACATGGATTTTAAAGACTGAAGAAAGATTTAAATGATTTCTTAACGATTTCACAAAGGTTTTAATAATTTGACAAATATTAACGAATATTCCCAAAATATTTCGCAAAGATTTTTAAACAGTTTGCAAAGATTTAACAAAGATTTCAAAGATTTCACATAGATTTGAATAATTTTAGAAATATTACTAAATATTTCAAATATTTTGTAAAGATTTCCAAGGATTTGAGAAAATTGTAATGATTTCCCGAAGATTTCATAAAGATTTCACAAAGATTACAAATATTTTGTAAAGATTTCGGTTAGATTTGAAAGTTTTCACAAAAACTTTAATCATATACAAAGATTTCAGATAGATGTAAAAAATTTGGCTATATTTGGAAAATTTTTCATACAAGTTTAAAAGATTTTACAAAAATTTAAATAATTTTCCAAATATAGCCAAATATATGTATGAATCATATTAAAAATATAAAATAAACTGATTTAAGAAATATTTAAATTATTTCACAAAGATTTCAGATAGATTTCAAAGAGATAAAGATTTCAATGTCTTCCAAAAGATTTTTAAAACAATTTCACAAATATTTCAAATATTTCGTAAAGATTTCCAAAGATTTAAAAAAGTTTCACTGATATCCCAAAGATTTTACAAAGATTTCAAATATTTTGCAAAGATTTCGGATAGATTTGAAAGATTTCAGAAAGTCTTCTAATACTTCATAAAGATTTTAGATAGATATTAAAGCAAGAAAGAATTGAAAGATTTCTAATTCCAAGGATCCTTTTCCCTCCCTGGCCAATTTGTAGGGGTTGGGGGGAGGGCTTTGCTTTTTGAAATGTAATGTGAGCGAAATAGAATTTTTTACTTTTTGAAGGGATGTCTAAGAAATATCATGCACAGAATAAACCTGGGCCCATTATAAGTCTGATATTGATCTTTAATTGTGACGAACCATTTTTTAGCCAAAAAGACTTGAAATGAGATGTGAAACAACAGTAAATTCCATTGAGATATCCCGGAAACGTCTCAAGTATAAATACCGGAAAAACAAAATGCAGCAAAATTGAGCCCAGCTTTTTTTGCGAGGTCCATCATGATGGGTGGAGAGGTAATAAAATTGTTTAAAAAAGTAACACGTATTTTGATAATATTTGATTTAATAACAATTAAATAAGAAGATGAACTTATATATTTTATTTATATAATTTATTAAGTAATTTTAAAGATTACATAATAAACTATCCTGGACTCAAGTGGATTTTTTCTAACCGATTAAAAATGCTTTTAATCTAAAATCGGTTAAAAATGCCGATTCAGCATTGTGCGTGGTAAAATAAAAATTCATCAGATGAATTTTTTGAATTTTTTCCATCTTGCTCAGACTGCATTTGTCTAGAAAACATCCAAAATGTTCAATGTTTCAAAAATTTCGGATTTTTTTGGTCAATATTGGCTGAAAATGTTAATTTTTTATTTAACCCACTCATGTAATTTATTAGCCTAAGGACTGCAAATACATGTTAGCCTGGAGGAGGCAAATATCTAAATCCACCACTGGAGAAAGAATAAGATTATAAAAAGCTAAATGAACTAAAGACTTTGCCTACGTCTTAAAAAGCTTTCGATCAAAGGAAAATTGAACATTAAGCTAGATCATCATTAAGAATAAATATCTTAATAATTATCTTACTTAATGTTCAATTTTCATTACATTAAGCTAGATCATTATTAAGAATACATATCTTAATAATTATCTAACCTAATGTTCAATTTTCATTACATTAAGCTAGATCATTAGTAAGAATACATATCTTAATAATGATCTAACTTAATGTTCAATTTTACTTTAATCGAAAGCTTTTTTAGACGTAGCCAAAGTCTTTAGTTAATTAGCTTTTTGTAACGTAATGTTAGTGGTTAATGTTAGTGGTGTTAGTTAGTAATCTCTAGTGGTGGATGTATATATTTGCCGCCCCCAGGCTAACATGTATTTGCGGTCCATAGGCTATTAAATTACAGGAGTGGGTTAAATAAAAAATTAACATTTTCAACCAATATTGAAAAAAAATCCCAAATTTCTTGAACATGGAACATTTTGGATGTTTTCTAGACAAATTCAGTCTAAGTAAGATGGAAAAAATTGCCATAAATATTGACTGAAAATATTAATTTTTTTTAACGGACTTTCGGATTTAGCATTACCATACGGGATTTCCGTCTCAGCCTCTTTTAGTCACCGATCAATCGAGTTCAGGATAATTTCTGACAATGTCGCTGTATGTATTTCCATAAAAAGCATCCCCTAAATCGTAACACATAGTTCGACCATTTACATGAACTGGTTTATAAATATGTCTGCCTTCTCCTACTGCGGCAATTAAACCATTTACTTTCACTACCCAATGAGCTCCTTTTGTCAAACGTTGCGTGACACCCTCTGAATCAATGTAACCTGCAATATCGTGAGGATTTGTAAAAGGTTCCACAGGATTATTCTGAGGACGCGGAGCAGCATTCTGAGCTCCTTGCCCAAGGGCTTGTGAACTTAATTCTGTAATCAGAAATAGAAATATATGAATTTCGATATATTCAGAGTGCGCCATTTTAATCGAAGCACGAAAATATCCCTGTTGGTAAGCCAGACACGAAAAAATTGTTTGAATAAAAGTTCTTCAGGACCATGAGGGCCATCTGACTGTAATAATAACTGTGACCTTAGGGTAAATTTTCAGGATGATTTGAGGGTGAAAGTCAATTTTTGTAATGGGAACCCCTATTTTTGACACCTGATTCGAATAGAGCGAACAATTTTACGTCCGAAAACATAGTTTTTAATTTGTTCGGGGGATCTTCAGAAGGAAATGGTTAATTGTTGAAAACTCGTCCAGAAGCTGTTTTCTTTGGAAATGGACCCCCCAAGGACTCAGTTATTAGTACATTCAGATGGCCCCCGTTGTTCTTAACAACTTTTGTTGAGATAATTTTTTCGTATTTGGCTTACCAACAGAGATATTTGCGTGCGTCAATTAAAATGGCCCACCCGGTGTATGTATAATAATAAATTTAATTAAATTAAAAGTTAAGATACTCTGCAAACAATATCTTTAGAGAACTAGAGATTTTTCGGTTGAAGGAATTTTTTTTTGGTTCAACAAAACGCTTTGCAATGCATACAAAAATATGATTCAACCAAAAAAAAATTTGGTTACGCCCATATCAGCAAGACTATCGTTTTCACTGAAACAAACATTTTTCTGAGTCTACTATACTGAAGTGGTGCAAATTTATACTTTTCAAATTCAACTCTATCCAATTGTATTGTGCCCATAAAATGCCCCAAAAACGCCAAATAACAGTTTTATACGAGTTTTTATGTCAAATTCATAATGAAGACGGCATTTTTTTGGAATGTTTTCAGGATGAACGATTTTTTTATTTTTTTACACGTGACAAGATTAGAAGTATTTTTAAACTAATTTAAAGTGTTTAAGCAATCATTACGTTCGACCATTTAAATCGTAAAAATATATTAGTTTTAGGGTAACTGATACAGTCAATGAATGTCACAGGTAACATTTCATTTTCAACATATTTGGTAATTATTTAAACAATTTTAATTTTTTTCTTGCAAGTCGTAAAAAGTTATTATTTTTTTGAATTAATGAAACCATTAACGAATGTTGAGAGTAATACATATTTTTAAGGATATTTGGTAATTATTTATACAATTTTCTGTTTTTTAAACAATTTTTTTTCGTGCAAATCTTGAAAAGTAATGAATTCTTAGAAAGAGTGGCACGGTTCATGAATGTTAAAAGTGATACTTTCGAGACGAATCCAACAGTTTTCCCGTTTTTTATCATACGCTCAGTTTGTTTATAGAAATTTCAAAAAGTTTAAAATCCATATATAAGGTCTCGCAAATATAAGCTTATGGGGGATGAAATTAAAAAAATTTCACGAAATTGAAAAAAAGGCAAAGTTTGAAATTATTAACAAATTATTTAGTTGCCTACAAAACAATTTAAAAAAAGGTGCACCTAGATATTTCGGAGTTGAATCTAATGGTTTTTTTTGTTTTTGCGATCGGATGCTTATTTTTTTTGTAACAATTGTAGAAAGTTTGAAATCCATATATATAGGAAACTTCAGGTGCGTAATATAACTTATATATCAAAATTCTAATGTTTTAACATTTTCAGTATAAAATATTTTGTAAATAAAATAAAACAATTAAAAATTTTTTTAATCAATAAATTTTTAACCAAAAAATTGACTAAAAGTGACAAATGTGCATTTGCATTAACAATGTTTTTAAAAAAATCATAAGACTTCGATGAAATATAACATAATTTTAGTTGAATTTTAAGAAATTCAGGATAAATGCATAATACTTTGAAACAACTCAAATTAGATTTACAAGAATTTAAATAAATTGGAAATTTGGTTAAATCCATAAAATTTGATTGCTTTCAGTAAAATTGGAGTGAATTTAGATGCATTTCATCAAAATTCGACTTGAAATTTAAAAAATGGACTGAAAACAATTAAAAAATAGAAAAAATAGTATTGAATTCAGTAAGTTTGAAATTAGTTTAGAAAATTCCAAGGGAACTAAAGCGAACTTGATGAAATACCTAAGAACTGAAGGGGAGTTTAAAATACCTCAGGATCAATTAAAGACCAACTTTAAAAAATTCGAAAAAGTCCACGCAATTTAGTAGATTCGAGTGAATTAGAAGAATTGAAGTATATTAAGAAATCCAAGAGAATTCCAAAGAACTAAAAATAATTCAGGATAAATTAATAATACTTCCGGTTGAATTTCAAATGAATTCAAGTCAATTGCTAAACACATTTGAAAATCTCTTCAAATCTTTGAAACACCACGAAAGCCTTCACTTCTGGTGAATACATTTTCTGAAACCAATAAAATATGATAAAATCCCGTGAAATTCTATGAAATCTGATGATAATTCCTGAAACCCTGGAAAGTCTATTAAAATCCATTAAGGGCTTTGAAATCTCTTTAAATCATTTAAAATCCTCGGAAATCTTATAAAATACCCTAAAATATTTCATATCCTTTGGAGCACCTTCAAATTATTGAAATCTATTAAAGTTTCTAAGAAATTTCCAAGATAATAAAAAAGTTCACAATTTAATATTTTTAATTGAAAATCTATAAAATTGAATAAATAAAAAATTTTAATCTTAAAAATTGAAATATTTAAAAAAGTCTTCAATTGAAAATCTTAAAAACGCATGAAGTGGACATTGTGAGTTAAAAAAATTTAACTGCATCTTTCATAAAAAAACGTTGAAAATAACATCACTTAAAACTATAAACACTTCAAATAAATAAATCTTTAATATTAAATTTGAAAAATTGAAGAATTTTAAATTTCAAATCGTAAAAAATGCAGAATTTAAAAATGTGAATCATTAATATTGATGGGTTTTCAACTGCGAATCTTCAAAATTATGCTAAATAATACGCAAAAAGTTTATAATCACATAATTTACAACTATAGATAATCCAAATAAATCTTCAATTGTAAATCTGAAAAATGGAAGAAATTTGTTTGAATCGTGAAAATTGCAAAATTTCTCACTAAAAATATCTTTGAGCTCGAGCACAGCTGAATTTCGCTGATAGTTGATTCAGATTTACAGCGTATAAGTCGCAAATCTTCCGCCTAGTTGAATTAAAATATCCGGATACAAGAGTATATAAAATTAAAATATTGAAATATTATATTTACCAATATAACTGAGGAACACCGCAAACAAGAGGGAGAAAGCACCCAGAATGTTCTTCATTTTTGCTCAAAATACGGAAAAAAACTGTTTTGTAAAGAATCTTGGGAGGAGGGAAACTAAAGATGATTTTTATGTTCCATTGGACTACATACAATCATATATATACCGATTTCAAAAATGTATTGGAGTGGCAAAACCTATTTTTGTTAGTTACTTGTATTTCGCAAACATTTTTTCTTAATATACATCAATACTTTTTTTCATTTAAAAAGCGCGGCAAAAAAAATATCATAAAATTATGCTACGCAATGCACAGGCGGGATTTAGGCCAGGTAGAAACACTATCCAAAATATTTACATTTTTCAGTACGTGATGGATAGAGAATTAGAGAAGAAGGGATCAAAAGCCTACCCGTTTTTCGTGTACTATATTAAGAGACAAAAGATATGATGAGAGATCGGAGTGGTAGACGTTTTCTGGGTTAGGATAGGGTGAACTCACGTATGCAGTTTACACAGAGTTGCTGGCATAAAGCGAGGAGGTTTTAAAGAAGTAGGAGTAGGATAAGTTAGGGAAGTGGAAGTGGAAGAGAAAGACGGTGTAGGAGGTGAAATAGTTTGCCTACCTTGACTTCCTGTTAAGGAGGAATGGAGGAGTAAATGGGAATGTAAAAAAGAGAGTGGGGAGTGTAAATGTGGTGATAAGGCAAGTGCGAGTGTGTGTGTGTGTGTGTTGGGAAAGAAGTTGTTTGCAGATGATTTTGGAAGGAGAATGAAATTGTTCGACTAGCTAGTGATAGTTTGCTATTGTATGGAGTGGAGGTATGGGGGTGGTAGGAAAGTAAATAGGATACATGAGAGGTATGTAGCGTGGACACCTGGGCTATCAAGGAACAGGAGAGCAGATGGGAACCTGGATGTTCGAAGAAACATGTATTTTATAAGGAATGAGTTGCAGAGGGATGAAGTGAGCAGGATGTATGAGGAGAGGAGAAAGCTGCATGAAGTGATCATGAAAAATGGCATGGGGAGAGAGAAAGAGAGAGAGAGAGAATAAGACAGTCAAGGTTTAATTGGAACTATGGGTGGAATGGTGAAGAAAAGTTTGTAAAGAGGAAAGGAAGTAGATATAAGTTAACTGTAAATATTGTAAATGCAGGCAAGGTGAAATTACCAGGTGGCCTAAAAATAAAAGTTTACCTATCTACTACATGACACTTTTGACATTATCAGCTGTTTTCAAGATTTCGTTTTCATTGAAAAACGCGAAAAAAACAAGATCAAAAATTTATTTTAAGAATTGTCACATTCAGTTTTGTGGAATATTTTTTGAAACATGTTTAGGAAAAATGTGCAATAAAAAAGCGCCTTCAAAATCTTTTAGAAAAATATTTGACAAACTCAAGATTTACAACAGCTCAGTCAGCAAAATTTGAACTTAATCAGTTTTGGAGGTTTACAATTTTTAATTGTAATCCTTGAAATATGGAAACATTAAAAAGACCTTCAAATTTTGGAAATCCTATTAAAATTCCTTAAACGCGTGAAAATCAATGAAATATGATGAAATTTTCTGAAGTAGTGAAAAATTAATTGAAATATCTTGAGTGTGCTTTTAAAATCCTCGAAAATCATTGTAATCCTCGGAAATCTGAATAAATCCTTTAAAATACTTTAATACTCCCTTGCACTCTTTCAAAAAATCCTAAAGCCTTATAGATCCTATAAAATAATTGCAAATCGTAATCCAAAACTCTAGGAAATTCTTCAAAACTGCAAAAAAATTAGAATTCCTTAAAATCATAAAAAAATGTTTAAATTCCTTCAAATTTGTTAAATGTCTTAACAATTTCTTGGAACCTTTAGAATTACCCTTAAATATTTCAAATCCTTTAGAATCTTTTATAAAATACCTTGAAATTTTTTCAGGGGCTTCAAAATTCCTAAGAATCTTTTAAATTACCCTCAAATCTTAAAAATCCTTGGCAATCCCTCCAATTCTTGTAGATAAATTCTTTAAAATTCGTTAATATATTATACAATGTTTCAAAACCTTGTGAAATTAACTTTAATCTGAAAATACTTCTTGAAATCTCTGGAAATATTTGAAGTCCTATGCCATCCTTTGAGATACTGGGAAATTTTCTAAAATACCTTCAGAGAGCCTTTCAAATCCCTTAGATCTGAAATCCTCGAAAATATTATAAAATCCTTTAACAATCCTTTGAATTGTCTGTAAACCTTGGATGTGCTGTGATATCCGTTGAAATATTTTCCAATACTCTAAAATATTACAAATCCTGTGAAATTCTTTCAGATATTAACCGCAATATCTGAAACTATTCTAAGATCTACCCTAACATTATATGCAATTTATAGAAATATTATAAAATATGTAGATTTTTTTTCTCTATTAAAAAGACTTAAAAATAATTATTTTAAAATCTTTTTAAACTTCTAAATATCTTTTAAGCTAAATAAAAGTTTTTCTAAAACTTTGTAATCTTGTAAAATTAAAAATTTTTTATAAAATCTTTTGTAATCTTTTTGAAATTTTAGGAAATCATTTAAAGGTTTTAAAAATCTTTTCTAATTTTCTCTTCGAATTCTTTTGAAACATAAAAACTAATGTAAAATGTTCCCACGAATCATAAGAAAACTTTTTTATTTTCTAGAAATCTTTCAAAATTCTTAAGAACCTTCTAAATTTTGTTGCGAACTCATCAAAAATGCAAATATATAAAAAAAATTTAATCGGCACCAAATAGATACATTTTTCCCAAAAAGACGAATTTTCAACGAAATAGTTACAGTTTTAACCAAAGAGATGATTTTTCCACTAAAATTATAAATATAGATAAAAACCAGAATTTTCAACATAGAGGATCAACCTTTAACCAAGTAATAGAATTTTCAACGAGAAATATAAATTCTAAACGAAAAATATAATAGGCAATATATTTGAACTAAAAAAGATCTTTATTTTTAGCTAAACAAAATGTTGGATTCATCCAAAAAGACGAATTTGGAACCAGGTAATTGCATTTTTTAAGAAAATCTTGTGAAATATTCTCTTAAATTTTTTTAATTCAAAATAAAAAGTCCCTCGCAATTTTCCCAGAAATTGTCAGACATTTTTTTTAACTTCTCAAAGCCTTTTAGATAGATAAACGTTTATTTTTCAGCC